>JAMZAV010007881.1:0-28217 GCA_024449915.1 Sweltsa coloradensis | reverse complement strand
AAAAAAAAAACCCCCCAAAAAAAAAAAAAAAAAAAAAAAAAAAAAAATTTTTCCGCTCGCCCCTTTTAAAATACATCGTCGGTGAGGTTTGGGGGGCTAGTGGGTATGGGTGACCGTCTCATGTACTGTGATGCGGGGGATTACCGGATGCGATACAATAAATAATACTGTTGGTTGAGGTTTGCGTGGGGCGGTGGTATGGTGACGGTCTCACTGATACTGTGATGCGGGGGATATACCGTGATGCGATACAAATAAATAATACATCGTTGGTTGAGGGTTTTGCGTGGGGCTAGTGGGTATGGTGTGACAGTCTCACCGATGCTGTATTATTTGGGGAGGGGGGATGTTACAAACCACTAGGGATGGGATTTGACCGGTCAAATTAAAATTTGGTCAATTGACGGTTAAATGTAAAATGCCATAAACTAAATTTTTGAGCGAGCGTAGCGAGCGTCTCCACTTGACTCTTATGGCTCGACTGTTCTGTTTTTTTTTTCTGTTTTTTCTGTTACTGCTTTGGTACAGGTCGCACCGTTTCTCTGATCGACCTGAAATTTTGCACACATGCACATACCACCTAGGCGGGTTGCTGTATAGTTTTTGTACAAAATCCGATCGTTGGTTATAATTTTTTTTTTTTTTAGTGTACCGATCGTTATGAAATTTTGCATGGTCAATAAGTACAACATTCTCTCCCATTTCACAAATTTTCAGCTTAATCGGTCAAGACCTTAAGTAGTGTAGATAGAAATTACATTTTAACAAAAGTAACATTACCATGGCAACGAAAAGTCGCACGAGAATTCTGGTCACTATGCACTGTCACCTAGAAGTAATCAAAATACTATCGAGAAAGCAGTACATTATTTGTTATCAAAAAGTTAAAAATTTTTCCCCAAAGAAATGATGTCAAGGTCCTCTAGATGGCGGTGGATTATATTCATTCTCTCCTATTTTACAAATTCTCAGCTAAATCGGTCAAGACCTTAAAGACTTATTGGTATGTAACACTATGGGAATGTCGTACTCGGGTCGTGTTGCACGTACCGGTGCTCGCTCAACAACGCGACGGGACTTTAGCGTTTTCCTATTAGTATATAATTAATATAGTTAATTTTAAAACGTTGTGTGGATAAAAGCTCTTTTCATTTAAATGCTTGTTAAAAGCATATTTAGTGGCATATCATCATCGTCACCATCATTGTCGATGCTCTCTAATAACACTAGGTTCGTCCGATCACAAACACTTGTGATATGAGCCAGGCTGGCTCGTTATAGTTCGCTGCAGTGTTAAAACTCTCTCACTAGGAAAACGCTAAAGTGTCGTCGCGTTGTTGAGCGAGCACCGGTACGTGCAACACGACCCGAGTACGACATTCCCATAATGTTACATACCAATAAGTCTTTAAGGTCTTGACCGATTTAGCTGAAAATTTGAAAAATAGGAGAGAATGGATAAAACCCAAACCGCCATCTAGGGGGACCTTGACTTTCATTTCTTTGGGAAAACTATTTTAACTCTTTGAAAACAAATAATACACTGCTTCCTCGATAGTATTTTGATTACTTCTAGGTGGCAGTGCATAGTGACCAGAATTCTCGTGCGACTTTTCGTTGCCATGGTAACGTTACTTTTGTTAAAATGTAATTTCTATCTACACTACTTAAGGTTTGACCGATTTAGCTGAAAATTTGTAAAATAGGGAGAATGTTGTACTTATTGACCCTGCAAAATTTCATAACGATCGGTTCATTTTTTTTATTATTATTTTATTTTTATATTTTTTTTATAACCAACGATCGGATTTTGTTCAAAAACTATACAGCAACCCGCCTAGGTGGTATGTACATGTGTGCAAAATTTCAGGTCGATCAGAGAAACGGTGCTACCTGTACCGAAGCAGGAGGCCAAGTCTTGAAACATGCGACTCAAGTCGCAATGCGTGTCAAGTCACTACTTCCAAATCGCATGCGACTCGACTTCACGTCATGTACGTAGTCTTGAATTTAGATGTGCGACTCATTTCGCTTGCGAGATGAAATTCTTCCTTGCGAATGCTTTTTTGCGTTTGGAAACTCCGCCCACTTTCGCTCTATGACGACAATGAGAAAGCTTGTTACAAAGTGCAACTTTCGACTTTCGACCCTTTTGAATCGAAAGTTGTGAAGTATATCGATGATATAATCGATTGTGACGAACTATCGATGCTATAATCGATTCGCACATTCAAACAACTGTTAAAATACATAGGAGTACTAGGCTAGGCTTACATATAAATAATTAAATAAATAAATAAATAAATTGTATTTAGGTCTACCCACTCAGTTATATAACTGATTTTCAGTGGGGGGGACAGTAATCAAAGCGACCAAGCCACCCTGTCCCCCGATGCAAATTATCACTTAGATATGTATTATCAAATAGCCAAAGGCAGTCGTACCTACTCTTATTTAATAATCATATTTTTATATTTTTTTGTTTCATTATTATTTTCCCATGATCATCACAATCCGTACAATCATAGGAATATTAGCCCTTAAACACAGAATTGTGTTTGATTTTTCCCTAAATGTAATTAATAAAGATGATATTGAAGAAGGTATAAAATTTTTTATTTTACAAGTTTAAAAAAATAATAATCAACAAAAAATATATAAAAACCGACGATTTAACACAATAATAGACCACAATAGCGACAATACAAACATTCAAACAATAATTTAGCCTAACTTATTAACATTATTTTACTCAAAATATATTTAAAAAAACAAAAAAAAACAGACATTCGAGCCATAAGAGTCAAGTGGAGGGCGCTCGCCTTGCTCTCTCATAACACTAGGTTCGTTTTTGTTCGCAAACACTTGTGATATGAGCACACTGGCTCGTTTGTTCGCTTTAGGTGTTAAAACTCTCTCATAACACTAGCCCAATACCCAGTGTAAAGTGTAGACACTGGCTTTTTGAGTGTTTACATTATGTCCGAGCTTTTTTTGTAACTTTGTTTGATGGTTGGGATTTAGGCGGGCGAATCGGAAGAGGATACGCATGTCCAGCCCGGACTAGGCTCTTTCACGGTTTAAACGATGTGATCGATGCTGTTTTTATTCTAGATACGTGGTTACCACCTCAATCAAATCGTTCTTTATACGAGACTAGTTAGAACCCAAATTATCTGGAGAATAACATGCTCTCTTCGGCGCTCAGACTAAAAAAACAGGAAGATTTGTAGGGGTAGTTTTTTATGCATCGAGGCGAATAACAAACAACATAATTAGGGTTATATTGGCAATTTCTTTCCACTATTTCATACTTGATTACTTCATTGCGAATCAAGATCTCGTGGTTTTTAGCTACTTTGGCATCGTTGAAATAGCCGTTGTGATTGATGTTGCTTTGCTGGGAGCCATAATACTCCTACGCGCCCGCCTGCTGTTCCAAAACAAAACCATCACTCTCCGGCGCCGATCTAAGCCCCGCGCCCATCTTGTTATAAACGAAAACAAAATGGCCGTCCCCTTTCGCGTGCTGCGTAGACTCGTAATTTACAAATTAAAAAAAGTTCTGAATCTCTCTAATTAAAACATATTTCTAGGGGAAATTTATTAGGCTTTCAACGCTTTGTTGCTGCGTTTTAATTTATTAAATTATATTAAAAAATCGTTTACGAAGCGACTGGTGGGTGGTTTGGTGATTAGACTATGTCATTGGCGTCTTTCTTTTTAACATAATGACAGTTATTTAGTATCCTAAGTTTGTAAGAACTTTACTCGACGAGATTATTATTTATTGTTGTAAAATATTACCAGCTTTTAATTTAATTAAGCACTTCCGAGAGAGTTGTAGGTTAATTATCAGCGGCACCCGCTCACAATGAGTAAAAGGCTAAATGCACAATCAAGGGAAGCCAGATGAAGTTAGGGAAGAGGATGTTACTCATAAACATAACCAAACATAATTAAAACATAGTTAACAATTAGTGTATACAGCGAGGAAAGAAATATCAACCAATGTTTCGAATTAGGTTCCAGGTAAAACATAACTTTTAGCTAGAAAGCTTCGAAAACGCTTTTTCAGGTACGTTGTTGGATAAGCGTAATTATTTTCAAACAAAAAAAAGCGTAAAATTGCGATTTTCATAAGAAAAAATTATTCGATTACGCTAAAATTTCAAGCGAATATATTAATTCATAAAATTAAGGTTCTGTGAAAAATTATTACAATCGGATAAAGCATGTAGATGTTATAAATCGAAGAAATTTTAAAAACAAAAATAAAAAATAGTAAAATTTGTCATCATGAAAAATAATTTTTTGATTTCGCTCTAATTTCACACGAATATATTTATTCATAAAATTAAGGTTCTGTAAAAAAATAATTACAATCTGATAAAGCATGTAGGTGTTATAAGTCGAGAAAATTTAAAAAATCGAAAAAAATCGTAAAATTGCGATTTTCATAAGAAATAATTTTTTGAATGCGCTCAAATTTCACACGAAGATATTAATTTATAAAATTAAGGTTCTGTGAAAAAATCATTACATTCGGATATATCATGTAGGAGTTATAAGTCGATTTTTTTTTAATCGAAAAAAAAATCGTAAAATTGCGATTTTTACAAGAAGTAACTGTTCAAATGCGCTCAAAAACGTGGCACTTCTAAGTTCAGAGATTTCGAAGGTCCCAAGACAATTTCATCGCAATTGAAGTATCGGTTTAGCCGGAATCGTGCTAACGGACAGACAAAAATGCGAAAAAAAAACATTCCGGATTTTTTTCTCCAGTGTAGTGAAATGGAATCTTCGATTCGCTCGCTTCGCTCATCCAATAATGTTCAAGTGCGTAGTGTGAACAATATGAGCATACCTGTGCCATCTTGCTGCCTGCCAGGCCTATGCTACGCGGGCATGCTGGGACACCTCAGCTCTGACGGGTTCCTGTTGATCTCGGGGATGGAACCCGGGCTACTCAGAATCAGTGCCTCGTGTCAGAGAGCTCCATGCAGCGTAGTGTGAACAATATGAGCATACCTGTGCCATCTTGCTGCCTGCCAGGCTTCTACCGGGCATCGGGGAAAACCCCGCTCGAGGGGTTCCTGTTTTCTCGGGGGGGAAACCCGGGTTCAGAATATGCCTCGTGCAAAGGCCCCCTGCGCGTAGGGGAACAATTTGATACCTGTCCCACTTCTGCTCCCGGGCCTTCTCGGGGGGCATGCGGGGCACCTCAGCTCTGAGGGGTTCCTGTTGTCTCGGGAGGAACCCGGGGCTACTCAGAATCAGTGCCTCGTGTAGAGAGCCCCCCCTTTGGGCGTATGGAAAATATGAGCATACTGTGCCATCTTGCGCCGCCGGCCTATCTCCGGGGCATGCGGGGACACCTCAGCCTGGGGCTCCTTTTTGATCTGGGGAGGGAACCCGGGCTACCCCAGAATCGGCCTCGTGTCAGAGATTTTCAAATTTTAAAAATTTTTACAAATTCTAAGCCGTGAAAATAATAGCCCCCTAGGTCCTTAAATACCCACTATACCACAGTTTGACCTTATTTAATTTTTTTTGTGACGTTTTTTTATTTATTTTTTTAAACTCTATCCTATTCTTTATAAAACTGATTTAAAAAGGGAGGACAACAAAATAAATTAATACTAGAGCAGAAACAACAATAAACACATTTTTGTAATTTTTAAAATGTAGCTTAAAAACTGCTTTAAACACAACAAATTTTTTGGGAACCAAATAAAAAATATATATATTATAGTTTAAGAATGAACAAAAAAAAAGGGTTTAAATGAAAAAGAAAAAAAGAAAAGAAAGGGGGAAAAAGGGAAAAAAAAAAAAAAACAAAAAAAAAAAAAAAAAAAGAAAGAAAAGAAAAAAAAGAAAGAAAGAAAGAAAGAAAGAAAGAAAAGAAAAAAAAACATTAAAAAAGAAAAACGAAAAGAAAAAAACTGATTTATTAGACGATCCCACTCAAACGAATATACCTGTTTAGGTGAAAATAAAATTAAGATATATTACTAATATGCTCTGTGATATGTGCATATCCATTTTGTACAACTTCCTTTAGCAACAAAAATCCTGAGTGGCCTAGTTCATCTAACTCTCTTCCCCTCTACCCCCTCAAGCCACTCCGAACAAAGATGCGTGACGCAAATAAGTTGAACCCCTGTAAATTCACTTTTGTACTTACTCTAGCAACACGTTAATCTAATATCACAACGCGGGCTCCGGGATAATGGCCAAGGGGGCTAGTCAGCCGATAGTAATGACGTGTTGATGTAGAACCTCGGCGGTTGTTCCGGGGGTGAAGAGGGGTGTGTGCATATGTTTTCCGTGCTTGCTGGGGCATCGGGGTGGGGTTGGGGTGATAATACGTTTGTATTAAGTTTTGGTTGCAGGGGCGTGTAGGAAGTGCGCGGGGTTGAAATCGTACACATATTATGTATTTTAATTTAATTTTTGTTATAATGGATTGTGTAAATTATTTGTTATCTAATGGTTCACGTAGGCACAACGATTTGGTTCTATGATTTGTGATTCTATATCTTCAAACTTTACTAGTTATACTTTATATTATTATGATTTAGTGACGAATTATAATTTTGTGTTGTACCTTGCAACTTGGAAGAACTCAATACTATGGGAATGCTTGATAAGCACCACTATAAATTAGAATTATGAATTAAAAACCAAATATTTAATACAAAAATAGTTTTACATTGATAGACCGATTGAAGTTTGGTCACAAACAAGATACTTGGATGAGCGAAGCGAACACTTCAATTTCACTGACCCCTCAAAAAATTTAGCTCCAATGTTGTTTTGTTTTTTGTTTTGCTCTTTTGTCTGTTTGTTCGCACGCTACCGGGCAAACAAACGGCATATGCGATCTTGATGAAAATTGGAGGGGACCTTCGAAATCTCTAAACTTAGACCTGCCACGTTTTTGGGTACAATCGAAGAAATATTTCTCATTAATATCGTACTTTTACGATTTTTTTTTACGATTTTTAGTGCGATATTTTCGTGACATTTAGGCCGATTCTGACCAAACGGGTGGGGCTACAACGTTCATAATTTACATGGACATTAAAGTAATGGTGATATATTGCTTTTTGAAAGAAAATGTTAAAAAGTTAGCCAGAATCCATAGAATAAAGGTTTTAATGTGAGTTTGTTTAGGTTCATTATAACATAATAACAATTGACAAGTAACAATAGAAACTTGACAACAATCACCTACAATGCATTAAAAAAGAACTTACAAAGGTAAAGTGGTCCCACGCAAATTAAAAACTTATATAAAAGCTCATCCATCAACGCGACTAAAAATACAACCCTCCCCACAGAACCACCACCAACCCCCAACCAGAAACTTTCCCACCTACACAAGCCACAACTCGTCAGCACAGCATGAGAGTCTACAATCAAGTTCAGCAATGGAAAGGTGTTGATTTGAATTATCCAGAGCTTTGTGGGTGGATGATAAAAGACACCCGACTCTACCCAGTGGACACAGATCTTCCTCCTGCTCCAGAAGAACTTCTCCATGCAATAATGTGTATAGTTGCAAAACAGACTGCGATACATTGCGATGTAGCTGTAGAAAACAGGGCATGAATTGTACCACAGCCAGTAAAGAATGCCGTGGTGTGTGCGCAATAATATCTACTCAGCCAGATTTGGACGAAGATGCAGATGAACCTGAAGAAATGTAAATTAAAAGAGGTAGGCCTATGCCTTCTCTAGTACTACTAATATCATACTCAACTTCAATTATTTTGATGAATGAATTATTATTATTATTCTCTTGTTTGTTTAGTTTTTTTTTTAAATTTCGAGGAAAGAAAAAACTCCGAAGGCAGAATATACATTTTGATATGTGCTAGATGTTGATTAAGATAAGTATATTTCCAGGCGCGTCGGAACGTTTTGAAAGTTGGGGGGGGGGGGGACAAATCCATAAGAAGATTTTGTAGGGTACATTTGCGGTCTGGGGCGAAGCCCCAGCCGCCGGAGGCCCTTTCCGCCAAAGGCGAAAAAAATTTCACTATACTACAGTTATTTCGTCATGTTTTAACTGCACTCGGACGCTGTAAACGATGTTTTACATCAACTACTGCGATCTAAAAACTCAAAAATTAACGTGAAGTGGCCTATTTTAATAAATTACAACATAATTTTTTATGTAATGACGAAGTATACAGGCAAACATATTATTGTGTAACCCTCTTTTAAAAAAAAATACTAACTGAAGGCTGTTTAGTACGTTCCATATTTAAAAAACTACACCCACACTTACACTTTACTTTACTTTAAACTTCACACTACACTACTTACACTCTAAGAGGAATAATCTTCCCACTTGCCACTTCGCTATAATCAAAGTCACTACACCACTTCAAAGATGACAGAACGCATAATGATGCGACACGAGCGAGCCGAATCCCTACTTGAACTCTAGCAAATCATTCAAAGGGATGTTTGGATTAGACGTGAGTCTGAGTCACGTGTCCACTCTTACTGAAGCGAGTGACCGGCACACAATACAAGATGGGTGGCTGGTTATAAAGATAGTCGGATAGACGGTTCAGGCATGGGGTACGTTCGTCCTGGAAATGAATTGTTGACAGGATCATCCGACGTTGCTTTCCCAAAAAGTAGAGTAGAAATATTGATTTTTTAACTCAAAAATCTGCCCCCCTATGCCCCCATAGCATGAAAGTTAGGGGGTCAATGCCCCCCTTGCCCCCCCTGTTCCGACGCCACTGGATATTTCCCATGTCATTTTATTTGTCATAATATGACCATTTGTCACAAAACCCATTTTAATATTATTAAAATGGCTAGGACTAGGATAATATCATTAATTGAGATCGTGTACTTGATAGTTCTAACTTACATTTTGTGGATTACTACAAAAATAGCATCACAGTTTTAAGTTCAATTATTAATTAACTTTTAAATTGCACAATGATCATACATAATTATGTATTTAGGCCATACGCCGAATAATGTATTTCATTTATTATTCATTATACTACACATTTATTTGCTAAGTCTTGAAAACAGCATACGTAACCTTTTCTTTGAGTATCTTCAATTTTAGTGCTATAAACGCAATGAATTATAATTAATTGCATTTAAAGTTGCAATTTTGTTGTTTTTCACAAGGATAATGATGTGCACTAAATCGTTTCGTGGTAAGATTTGCAAGATTTATTGAAAATTTAGTTATGAAATTAATTAACACAATTAACATGTTTTATTAATTCAATCAATTAATGGATTACATAAATCACATCATCATTAAAATAAATAGTTAATATTTGAATTATTGTCTATTAACTGAAAAATGCAGATTTGATCAATTTCGACACCTTAGATTTTCCGCGATTTTGAGTATGTTTAACACACATAACAAAAACTTGTAGAAATACAGCCAAACCTTACACACTCAAAAGGAATGAGATCTAAAAAAAGGGCCAAGCTCATCTACCCTTCCACATAAACGTACAGTGTCCCATAACAGCATCCTCGAAAAGCTTTTCAAAATAGAATTTGCGATTATTAATTTAACGTAATAGTTTATCAAAGTTCTTTTTTTCTAATTAATTTAAACGTAATAACATGCAAATTCTATTTTGCCAAGCTTTTCGAGGATGCTGTTATGGGACACTGTACGTTTATGTGGAAGAGGTAGATGAGCTTGGCCCTTTTTTAGATCTCATTCCTTTTGAGTGTGTAAGGTTGGCTGTATTTCTACAAGTTTTTGTTATGTGTGTGATCTCATTACTTTTTTCAAGTTCCATTACAAAATTCTTTGCTAAAATATAATGTTTTTATCAGAGTTGATTTAAATTCTATGGTATTAGCAGTAACAATATAGGATGTAAAATATCTAGACTCGGATTCATGTACATCCTGGGTATAGGTGGTATAACATGGTATAACGACGGTATAAGGACTGGACCCCAATTCCTTGAGTTCGTGGGAGATGAGTTGAAAACGCAATTTGAAAACGAAGTCGTTTTCGTTTTCGAAGGAATTGGTATTCTTGAACGGTATCGTGGAAAACGTCATGGGTTGTGAGTTGAAAGCATTGATATTAAACCCCTATAGGATGTCTATGGTTGAAAGAGTATAATGGTATCACGAAATCCAAACACTTTAAAAAGATTTTGCGTATAGCAAAGAGCTCGAAAAAGTTCTATATTTATTCTAGATGGCAGTGCCTTCATAAACGCGGGCCAATCGAAAGACAAGTTGTATGAAATGATTTGATTGTTGCAATTATGTAAACAAACAGTTGAGCAAGTTCATATCAAAACAATGTTGTGCTGGCATAGGGTTGGCTAGGCTTGTCAAACATGTAATGTAAGTATGAATTTTACTAGTCCTATAGCCAAATGGAACTTTAGACCTACACTGTTGTATTATAAATAATTTTCTACATCTGTGCCTAGGCCAGGGACGGTTTCTGATTTGTTTTATGAGAGTATAATGACACCTTTTCTCGTTCCACACAAAGAAGAAAATTTTTAAATGTCCGCCATTTGTTTACGTATCGCACTTTCCCGCCTAACTCTGCTTATACCCGTCAACAAGTGTCAAGTAACTATGGTTACTTGTTGATTATATGCCAAGTGTTTAAGGCTTATTTTAAAACCTTTATTTGGAAGCCTTCCAACAAACTTTTTCAACTTTTTTTTTCAAAAGAGACTATCATTCTATAACCTTAATGTCCATGTAAAATATGAACATTGTAGCCCCACCCGTCTGGTCAGAATCGCGGGCCGACGTATTAGATGTTAGCAGTAGCTAGCAGTAGCTAGCAGTAGCTAGCAGTAGCTAACATCCTTAAAGTGATTTTGAGCATGTTTGAAGACATTTTTTCACCAAGAAGGAATGGTCGTACCCCAATAAAATTTGGCATGTGTTGTCAGGTACCTAAATCCCCTCGATTGTGATAGTTTTCAAGTTCACATCACGTTACATGACGGCTGGGTAACACCTCGAAATCACCCCAACTCTGCTTGGTGTATAAGGTGCTTGAGTGTGTAGCGCACCGCGGCTTGGCTGCGGCGCCCTAACGGGCACCTAGATGGGATTTTTTCTGAATCCGATGCAAAAAGAACCATTCCTGTCGAAATTTGTTCAAGGTCAAAATTTATTTCTACTACTCTATACAGCAGATGGTTCCTTCCAACCCTCCCCACTCCCCAGTCACTGGAGCTGATCTTATTCACTCACACCGCCTTCAATATGTTACGCAGCCTACACGTCGACCATAACGGATTGAATCAAGCCTCGTGCAATGAAGTTATATAAAATAGAAGATGACTTTAACTTTCCAAGACACGCCCCCTTTCGACATCTTCTCCAATGCGCAGACCCCCTGGGGGTGGAGCCAGGTCACGTCATTGATAACTCTTTCCATCACTTATCTTAGCATTCATTGTATTAGCTGTTTCATAAACATTCACGTGTTCACACATTAGGCATGTTCAAAGGCACGGATAACGAAACTCCTCTTGTAATTACAAAATAACCTATTCAAATCAACAGTCACCATTAACACTAGTAATTAAGAATGAAAGAAGATTGTTATCTTTGTAGTGCCGCGAATGATTGTTGTCAGGGTAATAATGAGATATTCTCACTTGGTCTGATAGATCATTGTACTTGGAGGTCTAAGCTAGTACCATGTCGGCCCAGTATCAACCCACCTGTCCACTTTCCCCTAACCTAACACACACCACACCACTCACTAAACTAATCGTTTTCGGGCCTTGTGAGGCACTTAGGCCTTAGTAAGTGATACAGCCTATGTGTGTGTTCATCCACACACACCTCGAATTCATTTTTCTATAGTTCACAATGGACTCGGGCACTTGAGGGTTTATAGTCTGTGGCATATTTTCACCAATTATTTTTCCTAAACATATTTGAAACTGTGTAAATTCCAATCCGCTGGGCTCAATGACACCAAAGATGTTTCAGGTTTTGGACAGTTGTCACGGAAGCGGAAATACAGCCACACTTTTCTAAAATAATGTTCCCAATGTCTATGCACTAAGGCTCTTCGAGCCAATGAGTGGTGTTGTTGATGAAGGACGATTACAAAACAAACTTGTCTTGGGCTGCATGCAAAACCCACGTCCTCGTAGAGCCATATCCCTCGGACCAAAGTCCTGATCTTATGTGCCACCGCAAAATCCATTATCATTAAGTCGTATTGCTTATTTGCTTTTTGTGTCTGACAGTCAATATAGGTAGGTACTGTAAAATTTGTTTATAACTTGACTTATTTCCCACATTTATGAAAAAGTGTTATAAGTTATGATATCATGAATACGCATCCTTTTAAACAATCTCTCAAAGTTTCAATTTTGGGGGTGAAAATTAGAGGTGAAAAAGTTGTCCGGAATATGACAAATTCGCTAGATTTGATGATCAGGTCCTCTATAACACGTCACCAACCGACAAAGTTGGGTCAAGTATTAAGCGCGAGTCTCTGATTCGGGAAGTCCATGGCTGCAAATCCCGTAGAGACCGGCAATCTTGAATAAAGGATTTTTCTCCTTTTTTACGTCAGTCATAATTTCGAATGCAAGGGATTGAGTTCTCTTGAACAACCCTCGGACCTCCCTTCACAATTGCCCTGGTTAGTTTAGTTACGCACCTGACAATGGGCATGCATTGCACCCTGAGAGGGTTTTCAACAACCTGGGTAGCATAGCCCCCACCCCCGTTCAACTCCTTGGGGTCAGGGGCCCCTGATAGCCCCCACCCCCGTTCAATCCTTGGGGTCAGGGGCCCCTGATAGCCCCTGTCACCATTTAAAGTGGCAATTATTTTAACTCGACACCTACACCAACACCAAGATATTTGGATGTTGGATGAATTTTATTTTGGTATCTTTCTTCAACAATAGTAAAAATAGTTAAATTATGTCGCTTTATAAGATTATTTATACAGTATGTTTGACAGTATATTCGAATTTTTATTAAGTTGTGCCCCGATCTGAAGATAATTGTATTTTGGTTTGGTATTACATTACACAATGTAGCAATCCCCTGCATAGCATCCGACAATGCTCATACCACGCAGATCGCCCCTTCTTCATGCTGCGGTCTCACCCACACAAGCCAATATATTATTATACTTGTTATATTTGCATTGCCTTCCCCTGCAGCGGCAATCGTTGGAACGCACGGGGGGCACGCCCCCTCTAGCGGTGCCATCCAGCGTGTGTCGTGCTACACAGCGTGATACGACATAGTTTAACTTTTGTTCCAATTAGCTTGGCTCAATACAAGAATTTGCCCTTGATGTCCACCTTTGAAAAGATGAGAGTTTGAGTTTTGCATATAACATGTGTTTGTGATTGAGCAAGAAATTTAACGCACAATAATTAAACCAATTAGGCCCCACATGTAGCCAACATTAATCAAGGACTTGTTTTTATGCGACATTTTGAAAGTTTGAAGCTTCTCCAAGTTTTGAATACCAAATGAACCCCATTTGGAATGTTTTAAGTTTGTTCATACAACCTTTGAGTGTTTGCGTGCGAACGCTACAGTGCGCACTTTATCAAACGTTTGTCGTATCCAAGAGACTGTCACTGGGTTCAAACCCACGATCAATGAATGTCGTAGAGAGCGGATGGATAAGAGAAGGGCGGAGCATAACTTTGTCACTTGGTAACTTACACGAAAATTACAAAATAGATTCATTAAACGACAAGATCGATTTCTAAAACGTGATGACAGTTTACAGGCGTTGAAAACGAGCAAAATTTTTCGCCTTGGTCAAAATGGCCTCCGGCGGCTGAAGCATTCGCCCCGGACCCCTATCTGTTGGGCACGTGGTTCCCTCTCTCCGCTGTCCTCCATGGTGAATCTCCCCCTCCCACCACGTTGTACCTTGTACCTTATGTAAATCGCAATTTTACGATTTTTTTTAATTTTTAAAACATTCTTTGACTTATAACACCTACATGCTTTATCCGATTGTAATGATTTTTTCACAGAACCTTAATTTTATGAATTAAGATATTGGTGTGAAATTTAAGCGAGATCTAAAAATAATTTCTTGTGAAAATCGCAATTTTATGCTTTTTAAAAAAAACATTTTTTCGACTTAACACCTTATGCTTTATCTGACTAATGATATTTTCACAGTACCTTTTTATGTTTTGTTTTTTTTTATTATTTATTTTATGAATTTATATGTTTGTGTGAAATTTGAGCGCAATCGAAAAATAATTTCTCATGAAAATCGCAATTTTACGCTTTTTTCGTTTAAAAAAACATACGCTCATCCAACAACGCGTCTGAAAAAGCGATTGCGAAGCTTCTTAGTTTTACCACGAAAATGGTTGGCTTGGCGCTCGTCAACAGGCGAAATGATCTTACTTCTTTTCAATGCGAAACTAGGGAGAAAGAATGAAATGCTTGGCTCAACTTCTATATCTTACAGCATTCACAGCCGAAGACTTTTGAAGGAGAGCTTGCTGACGTTTTTTTTTTTTTTTTTTTACAAATTTTTGTATTTGGGGGGATATAACATCTTTTTGTTGTTTGTTTATTATCAAGGCGTGAAATACGTGAAAACGTGAAGAGGTGGATACAGTGCCTTTAAAACAGATTGTCTAGAAACAAAAGCTACCATCTTTTGTTTTTGTTTACAATCTGTACTTGGCAATATACAATGTTTTTATGAAATTTCCTATGGTTAATGTCGTCTTGGGTTTTTGTGTGAATGATTTGTTGACCGGACTATAACACATTGACGCATAATTTTAATCAGCAATTAAAATATTCAAATTGTATTTAATACGGCCTAACGTTTTACCCAAAGTTAAGGGTGGTAGGGTTATTTTGTTTTGCAAAATTTGTCAGAGTTCGACATAGCAACCTGTCTATTAAAGTCCAAAGACGGAATACTGTACTAATTTCAGTTGCCCACACGTTTCTTCCCGTGCTAAGATGGTTCACCTGACTCAATTCAGGGTTGTGTGTACGCGTGGGTGTGACTGACACGAGTAGGAGTCATAGAAACCGCGGGGGGGGGGGGGTAGGGGGTAGTGAATTGCAGACGACAAGAACGTTATAGTCTACGTCGCGAGTGGCCGCAAGTTTTTACTAAGTGGCGAGCCCAGAGAGACCAATATGCTGATTTTATAGTCGAGTTGCTACATTAAAAAGAAAATCGAGACAGCATAGGTCCCGATTCAAAACAAATCGGGACGCGGGACACAGCACCTAAAATCGGGACGTCTGGCAACCCTAGTTGGAGGTGGAATATCGCTTGCCTCTCGGCGGATTATTTTTCATATTAGTATTATGTACCATCGTGCCGAATTTCATGCTGAACTCATTAGGTGCCTTTATGGTGAATGCTGGAAATCCAGGTAAAAATAATATAAACTATTAGGGATGGGGGTTGAGAAAATGTGGTTTATATAATGAGAATAGGCCAAATTGGTTAAAACACATTAGAACATAATTTTAATAGCTTATTTGAATAAAAATTCAATTTTGGGTTAGAGCTATGAATTATTCCAATTTTAGGGGATGATTTAGGGGGTGTTGGGGTGGAATATTGCTTGCCTCTCGACGGGAGTGTATGAGTCTGAGGTACATCGAAGTGTGGTCTAAGTTTCATAGTTCTAAGATGTACCGTTTTCTCTGTAGGCTCTTATTCCTCTCTGTCAAAATCCCCACCCAGCCAGCCGGAAGGTTTTCGTCGACTTTTACGCACTTTTTTTAGCACAGAACGGGTTATCGGATCAGTCTGATTTTTTTGGTATGTCATGGACGACAGGTCAGGTCATCAGGTCATATACCGAGTTTCAAGATTGTAAATCTTTCGGGACGGCGTGTGAAGATAGCCGAAAACCCCCCAACTCGGGTAGGAGTAAACAGGGTCGAGTTATCATCGCCTACTAGCAGTCGCGTGCGCTTGGCTGCGGGCGAACGACCATCGCCCCAGATATCTTTACTTCTATTCTTATCAGTTAAAAAACTGATTTACAAAGGAGGACTTTAAATAAATCATACATACACAACAGTGAACAACAGTTAAGTAAATATTTGAAATAGTAATATTACAACAATGCACTAAAACAACAATTTTGGTAACTAGGAAGCTTCGCAAACGATTTTTCAGGCGCGTTGTTGGATAAGCGTATGTTTTTTTAAACGAAAAAGCTTAAAATTGCGATTTTCATAAGAAATAATTTTTAATTACGCTAAAATTTCACACGAATATATAAATTAATAAAATAAAGGTTGTGTGAAAAAATAATTACAATCGGATAGAGCATGTAGGTGTTATAAGTCGAAGAAATTTAAAAAATCGAAAAAAATCCTAAAATTGGGATTATCATGAGAAATAATTTTTCGATTGCGCTCAAATTTCACTCCAATATTTTAATTTATAAAATTAAGGTTCTATTCAAAAATCATTACAGTCGGATAGAGCATGTAGGTGTTATAAATCAAAGAATGTTTTAAAATTTAAAAAAAAATCGTAAAATTGCGATTTTCATATATATATTTCTGACTCCTGTTTCCAACTTGAGTTAGGTCAGGGGGTGGCTATAGCCACCAATTTTCTAGGGCCTTTTATGAGTTGTTAACACCGGCTTGCCAGGCCTGTCATGTCTGATTTCATGCCGATTTTCACAAAAAAAAATCGATTGCGCTCAAATTTCACACGAATATATTAATTCATAAAATCAAGGTTCTGTGAAAAAATCATTACAATCGGATAAAGAATTCTGGTGTTATAAGTCGATGAATTTTTTTAAAAATCGAAAAAAATCGTAAAATTGCGATTTTAATGAGAAATAATTTTTCGATTGTGCTCAAAAACGTGGCAGTTCTAAGTTCAGAAATTTCGAAAGGCTCCAGAAAATTTCATCGCAATTGGAGTATCGATTTAGCCGGAATCGTGTTAACAAACAGAAAAAATACACACAAAAAAGAAAGAAAAAAAGAAAAAAAAACATTCCGGATTTTTTTCTCCAGTGTAGTGAAATGGAATCTTCGCTTCGCTCATCCAGCAAATTCAAAAAGGATATTAAATGTTATTAATTAATGAATCAAATATAAAAAGGTGTGGGAAAAAAAGAAAGAAAAGAAAAGAAAAGAAAAGAAAAGAAAAGAAAAGAAAAGAAAAGAAAGGGGAAATAATCATCAAGAAATAAAAAATAATTTATTAGACGATCCCACTCAAACGAATATGACGTTTGCCAAAAATCAGGAACAGCAAATCAGGCAATAATCATACTTTCGCGGAAGAAACCACCGAACGCGAAACTTCATTCTTGTGTTCAAATCTTGATAGCAATTTAGTACAAAAGATCTTGACTCTAATATAATATACAAGGGAAACGCCAAAGTCGTTGTTAGACGAGTGAGTGAGCCATGTGTTGAGTACCCGGGAACATTTGCATATATTGTGATTATTTACTACTAGGAAAACGCTTAAGTCCCGCCGCGTTGTTGGATGAGCGTAATTGGTGCATTGAGCTGCCATGTGTTATGCGGATTTTCTGTTGTTCTGTGAAAAAATCATTACTAAGTTGAAGATTTTTTTTAAATTAAATTAAATTAAATAAAAAATTAACTTAATTTTTTTTTAATTAATCGTAATTTAAAAAAAGGAAAAAATCGTAATATTGAAATTTTCATAAGAAATAATTATTCGATTGCGCACAAATTTTAAACGAATATATTAATTCATAAAATTAAGGTTCTGTGAAAAAATTATTACAATTGGATAAAGCATGTAGGTGTTATAAGTCAAAGAATTGTTTTAAAAAAGAAAAAAACGTAAAATTTCGATTTTTCAAGAGAAATAGTTTTTCGATTGCGCTCAAATTTCACACGAATACCTAAATTCATGAAATTAAGGTTCTCTGAAAAATCGGATTAAGCATGTATAGGTGTTATAAGCTGAAGAATTTTTTTAAAAATCGAAAAAAAATCGTAAAATTGCAATTTTTAATGAGAAATAATTTTCCGGTTGCGCTCAAAAACGTGGCAGTTCTAAGTTCAGAGATTTCGAAGGCTTCTAAAAAATTTCATCGTAATTGGAGAGTATCGGTTTAGCCGGAATCGTGTTAAAAAACACACAATAATACAAACAGAAAAAAAAACATTACGGATTTTTCTCCAGTGTAGTGAAAAGGGATTTTCGCTTCGCTCGCTACGCTCATCCAACAATTTAGAAATGAAAAAAGTCCGCCTCAACCGAATTAATTAAGTTAAGAAATTAAGTTTTAATTTCTAAATTGTAGTAAATAATAACAATTACAGCTACAGGAGTGTTTCCCCGATTAACCAAATCGAGAAATTATAATATATATAATTATCTCAGACATATTATTTGAAATTGTTTAAGTCAAAAACTGATCACAGCAATGATACATGACACGTCTAGCTCAAGTTGTATTTTAATTATAAATATGAAACTAGTAGAACAGGTAAATTGATTATTTAATTGTTATTATTTGTACATACACAGTTCATATAATAAATACTTTATTAGTAATATTTGGAGTGTCTTCTCAAACTGAGGTTGAACAAAGGAATATTTTAACAATACAAATAAATATTAAATAACAAAAACGACCATGAAACATTTATGCCAACAAATTGAGATTAAAATTAAAATTAAGCATTGCAGAAATAAATTACCTATGTACAAACAATAGGTGAGGGTAAAACATAAACCCAAACGTCAAAACATCCAGTTTAAGACAGCAATGCACTAGGCCTTAGATTAGAACAAAACATATTCCATATTGGAGGACAATGGGCGCTAGGAGTACTCATGACATTAGATGTACATGCCATGAAAAAAAAGCTTTTTTGAACTTCCTTTTATTCCAATTGGATTCTTGGCATATTGCATAGGTATTCTCCCAATCGATGAAATGATGGTTTTCAAACAAATGTTCTGGGATTTTGGAATTATGTACTTTACGCTGTGCTACATTATTCTTATGTTCTTTCCCCCGAACTGCCAATGGTCGCTTAGATTCATCTATGTATATCCACATTGGCACGGAATAGCATAAATGGAATTTTTTAAGCCTATGTCGTGTCAAACGGTTTTGTTTTGGTAAGAAGACTCCTTAGTGTACCAAAAGAACCAAAAACCATTTGAATAGCAAAAGGTGCCATTATTCTTCTTATCTTCTCAGAAAGATTTGGATAGTACGCTATGCCAATGGTTTTTCGTATTTCGGTTTGATTACTTCAAGAGATTGGTTAAGAGGTAATTCATCATCAGGTTTTGGGAAACATAATGCCTTTGACCAATTTCTGTCATAACCATTCCGTTCCATAGCGTCCATGATGTAGAGAAGTTCATTTTGTAAGCCTTCTTGGGACTAACAGATGGCATGTGCTCGGGAGACAAATCCCTTTCACCACGCCTTCCTTGACATGAGCAGGATGACAAGAGTCAGCTCTGATGTACTGATCTGTGTGTGTCGGTTTCCTGTATACCGTAGTAGTCAAATGTTTGTTGTTTCACATCTAGGAATGGTAGACGTCCTCCTTGTTCTTCCTCAAAGGTGGAATTCATTGTTATGATGTTGAGCATTAAGGTCAGCAAATAGAGTTAACATTTCAGCACGGCTAGGAGTAGATGTCATCTACATAATCTTAACCAAAGCGGACAATTTCGTAAAACTGAAGTTTCCAACGAATCCATGAAAACATCAGAAAGCAACGGGGAAAGGCAACTAGCCCTGGCTACCATCAAGTTGCCGATAATACTTTCCATCAAACCCAAAGTATCAAGACGATAAAACCAGTTTAGCTATTCCATGATGATATCAACAGGTAGTAACGTCCTCAATGATAAAGATGTGTCAGCGGAAAGTTTGTTCTTAACAATGGCTGATGTTTGCTGAACAGGTACAATTAGAAATAAATTGACAACATCAAAACTCACAAGTTTAGAGTCGCGAAATATTGGAATGTCTTTTAATACCTCAACAGTGCCCTTGAGTTCTTCATAGACGATCTGATGTTAGATCCAATGGGTCTCAGGATGTTAAAAAGAAAAGTAAATTGCTAAAAGGTGATCCTCTTGCATTAACAATAAGACGTAGGGGTAGGTAAGCTTTATGAATTTTGGGTAAACCATATGCATTGTGGCGTTTTGGAATAATGTAAAGTAATGTCAGATCTAACCATATAATCAATATATTGTTGATGTTTAAAAAGTGAATGATAAACTTTTGTTTCAAACAATGTTGGAGGGTTCGTGTTTCATACTTGATATTGGTTAGGGTCCAGGAGGTTGAGGCAAAGGCAAAGCAACTGTTTGATTATTATTATTTTATTATTATTTATTATTATTATTATTATTATTATTTATTATTATTATTATTATTATTATTTTTTTATTATTATTATTTTATTGGATGTATTTCATACAAACTCGGTTAAAACCGGAGCTAACATGTTGTACGGACTTACGTCAAGTACTTCCATGTGTACCTATTACGTACATTATTACTTTTGTCTTACTCTAACTAAAATAAGTCATTTATAAATTGTATTATTGTTTGTAGATGATGTTTTCTTTCTGTTGTGTACGGTCGTGGCCGATTTCTCGTCGCCATCCTAGCATTTGCTCTTCGGACTATGGGAAACACGAAAACCATGTCAGGATGGAAGCTGTCTCGGAATCTCGAAGTATCATTCTTAGTTTAGAAATTTACGAACTATTCTACACGTGTTGAGTATTACTGCCTTTTGAGTCCTCGATGTAAACATTGGGTGGAAGATCTAGTTGTTTATGCTTTCATGTAGCTTCTTCGGTATGATGCCATTAGCCGATATCAAGTATGGATTGTATTTACCTTTTTCTGTTTCCACATCTTCTTGATCTCAATTGCAAATTCACTATACTTGTCAATTTTTTTCTTCCATGTAGTCTCGACGTTATGGCACATTGGGACAGCAACGTCAATAAGGGTAGTTTCTTGTTTCTTCTTGTCAATTATAATTATATCCGGTCTGTTGTGATTTTTGTATAGCTTTGGTCTGTTATAACTGTGCGGTCGTAATATAATTTGAAATCTTTTGCTATCTAGTACTTTTCCGGTTTGGTATTTGTAGTAAGGTGTGTGTGTATCAATGAGGTTGTACTTGATTGCTAGTTTTTGGTGAATAATGTTAGCTACTTGGTTATGTCTGTAGAGGTAATCCGTTTGACATAGTGACTGGCACCCGGATATGATGTGTTCGATTGTTTCACCCCTTACACTACATTTTCTACATTGATCGTTTACTGTCGCATCTTGTATAATGTATTTTTTATAATTTTTCGTTGCAATTACTCTTTCTGAATAGCCAGCATAAAACCTTCTGTTTCTCCAAATAGTTCCCAGTTGTTTAAGCACCTATTTGATGCTTTAATAATATCTACGTGACCTTTGTGTAGTTCATCATAATGTCTCTTGTGTAGGGTCTTTTCTGAGAGACGTAACTCTTTTGAAGCGTCAGTTATGAGTTTCCCTTGTAGATTGACATTTTCGTTTGCTAGATTGAGTGGAGTTAATGATTTGTCAGCTAGCACCACAGCCATATGCAGTGTTGATTGGTTGCTCTTTGTAAAAAAAAATTTCTTAAAATGTCTATTTGTTTATAATATAAGTTGTTCAGATCAATTAGGCCTCGTCCTCCTTGTTCTCTTGGAAGTGTCAATCTCTCTATTGCTGATTTAGGATGATGCATTCTGTGTTTGGTAAGTGTAGTACGAGTTAATATTTCCAACGCGTGGATGTCTGTCTGCGTCCATTTAATGATTCCGAATGAATATGTCAGTACTGGTATAGCATATGTATTTTATTGCTGTGATCTTGCTTTTACCGTTTAGTTGCGTCTTGAGGATAGATTTTAGTCGCTTCTTGTATGTATCTATCAATTTTTCTTTCATTACTTTATGTTCAATTCTGGCAGCTTGTGAGAATCCTAAATATTTGTATACTTCGTTATCATCCATTACTCCAATCCTATTATTTCCATCATCTAGCTGGAACGCTTCTGTCTGCATAACCTTACCCTTTTCGATATGTAGCGTCTTACACTTGTCTACTCCAAACTCCATGCATATATTCTTGACTAAATTCAAATGTAGTATTGATTAAACTGTTTAGTTGAACAAAATTTGATGCATATAACTTTAGATCATCCATGAAGAATAGGTGAGAAATTGTGTGACATACCATATTATTGTCCTTAATTTTAAATCCGTATGTTGATTCGTTAAGTATATGCGACAGTGGGTTTAATGACAGACAAAACCATAATGCGCTAAATGAGTCACCTTGGAAAATGCCACGTTTAATTTGGATTGGATCTGTAGTTATCTGCTGGTTTTTCATATTTAGTTTTAGTGTTGTTCTCCATGTCTTCATTACTGTCTTCAAAAAGTTTACAATTACTGGGTTGATTTATTATTTGTAAAATCTGAATAAGCCATGTGTGTGGTGTTGAGTCATAAGCTTTCTTGTAGTCAATGTAGTTTACGTGAATATTCCTTTTCTTATTGTGTGCCTGGTTCATTACAGTAGAGTCGATAATGAGTTGTTCTTTACATCCCTGCGAGTTCTTACAGCACCCTTTTTGTTCCTCGGCCATGATATTGTATTCTTCGCAATGCTTATATACTTTATTTGTTATGCATGAAGTCAATATTTTATATATAGTTGGTAGACATTATTATTATTATCATTATTATTATCATTATTATTATTTTATTGGATGTATTTCATACAAACTCGGTTAAAACCGGAGCTAACATGTTGTACGGACTTACGTCAAGTACTTCCATGTGTACCTATTACATACATTATTAATTTGTCTTAACTCTAACTAAAATAAGTCATTTATAAATTGTAATATTGTTTGTAGATTATGTTTTTCTTTCTGCTGTGTACGGTCGTGGCCGATTCTCGTCGCCATCCTAGCATTTGCTCTTCGGACTATGGAAAACCACGAAAAACCATGTCAGGATGGAAGCTGTGCTCGAAATCCGAAGTATCATTCTTAGTTTAGAAATTTACGAACTATTCTACACGTGTTGAGTATTACAGCCTTTTGAGTCTCGATGTATACATTGGGTTGAAGATCTAGTTGTTTAATGCTTTCATGTAGCTTCTTCGGTATGATGCCGTTGGCTGATATAATGAATGGGATTGTATTTACCTTTTTCTGTTTCCACATCTTCTTGATCTCAATTGCAAGTTCACTATACTTGTCAATTTTTTTCTTCCACGTGGTCTCGACGTTATGGCACATTGGGATAGCAACGTCGATAAGGGTAGTTTCTTGTTTTTATTTATTATTATTATTATTATTTATAGTTATTATTATTATTATTATTATTATTTTTATTATTATTATTTAAGATATTACATATTTGTTCCCCTCTGAATCATAACCGGCAGCAACCTCTTCAAATATTGTTTCACTCTTATGAATGCCTACATGGTATGGTAGATGGAAATAACTGTTTAAACTGTGATGTATTTATTGAGAGTGTTGATAGTCACGTGTATTTAGGTATCACAATTGATAGATTTTTGTCATGGAGGCCTCACATTGTATCCTTGTGTAAACGCCTAAGATCTTGTGCATTTCAGTTATTTAAGTTAAAAATGGTGTTAGCTTTCAAACTTTTACGGTCTGTGTACATTGCTATAGCTGAATCTTATTTCATATGGTTTGTTGGCCTGGGGCTCTGCTTCGCTCTCTCACGTGAATTTAATATCAAACCTTCAAAATGCAATGATTAAAACAATTACACCATGCTTTTTACAAAACAATGTGAACTACAATAGTATAGCCATGAAGTTTAAATTTTGTAATGTACTACCTTTATCATACCTGTACATGTATAAATTCATTTTAAAATTTTACTTTAATAGAATGTATAATGTTCCGTACGATGGTAGGGGGGTCACGAGGTGGAGAACAAGAGGAAATTACATTTTACCACAGTTTAACAACAAATAATATGGAAAAAGAACAATTTTTTACTTAACACCTGCAATATTTAATAGCCTTCCCGTTCATCTACGAAATTTAGATAAAATATCAGCCATAAAATCAGAAATTAAAGGTCATTATCTTGAAACTATGCGCATAGATGACGTCAGTTGCTGACCACTTTCCCTTCCATGGCGCAACATTTTATAATTGTTTGAGTTCAGTTAAATTGAGTATTATTGTATTGTTCATTCTTGACGTTTGTTATTTTCTTGTTCCTTATTATTTAATTTAATCATTTATGGAGTTCCTAGTAAGTTTTTATTTATTGTTATTGTAATAACTCACACTTATCGCAGATATTTCATGTATTTTTGTATTTATTTAAACCACAGACAAGCCTTTTCATAAGGCTTTGTGGAAAGAAGCTTATTCCATTTTGTACATGATGTTATAAATAAATTGAAAAAAAAAAAAAAAAAAAAAAAATTATTATTATTATTACTATTATTATTATTATTATTATTATTATTATTATTATTATTATTATTATTATTATTATTATTATTATTATTGATATTAGTTCGTTAGCTATTTGACCCGGAAATGTAATGTTTATTGAGTGTTTTTTTAAACTCACTTACCAAAGTCACTGTTTTTTCTCGTTCTTTGCTTTTTCTCGGCATGAACGGGAAAAAAACAGTGACTTTGGTAAGTGAGTTTAAAAAAAAAAACACTCAATAAACATTATTATTATTATTATTATTATTATTATTATTATTATTATTATTATTATTATTATTATTATATTATTATTATTATTATTATTATTATTATTATTACTATTATTATTATCATTTGTTTTCCACTAATAGGCTTAGTAGGAAGGTTGGCAGAATAGGGCAGTATGCCCCAAGCACAAGGTGTCTGCCAGCCTCTACACAACAAATTGTGATAATAAACAAGCACTTATAAAACATAGAACATAGAAACATAGAGACAAAAAAACAATAATAATTCAACGAATTCATAATATCAAAAAAGCAATCATAATGTAGAAGACTTAACAGCTCTCTTGAAAGCAGACATGGCAAGACCTTGTGTTTCTTCGGTTAGGGAGTAGTTTCAAATGTTGGCAGTTCGGCAGTAAAACCCACTTATGTACGCGCTGGTTCGGGCAAATGGTGGCGTGATGGACTGGGCCTGGTGACGTCTTGAATCCCGAAGGTTCCAAGACACCCGATGGAATGGGTTAAGGTCCACAGCCAGTCAACTTCGTTTTGAAGAACAAAACGTCCACTTGCTTCATGAGTTGTTCAATGGTGGTAAGGCGACATTGACCACGACGTGTAGAGGCACCAGGTTCTTTGTAACCCATAATATGTCTGGTGGCACGATTTTGAATTCTTTCCAACTTGCTCATATTGCCCTTTGTTGTTAGATGCCACGCTGGTAGGCTATGAGTGATAATTGGCCTGACCAGCGCTAGCTATGCGGAGCGAAGGATTCTTGGCTTGCACCCTCGATACAAATCCTAAATATTTAGATGCTCTGTTACGCACATACTCACAATGTAGATTCCACCGCAGATGACAAATAACAATTATTCCAAGTAATTTGACCTTTTGGCAACACGGTATTATATCTCCATTTATGTTATACACGATGTTTATATGTGTCCAGTTCTTGATCGCGTGAATCGCAGTAACTGTGACTTGATAACATTAAGTGACATTTGGTTGTTTTGACACCAAACTTGGATATTGTTTAGGTCATTTTGTGGAGCCTTTGCGTCTTCTGAAGTAGATATATTTATGTACAGAGTTGTATCGTCAGCATATTGTAGAATACTTAACGTTACAATATCAGGTATATAGGTCTATCAAAAAAATGGTAAAAAACAAAGGACCTAGTACCGATCCCTGCGGAACTCCAGAAGTAACGTCAATTAATGATGATGAGGCTCCATCATGCACTACACGCTGAGACCTGCCCTTCTATCAATCAATCAATCAATCCAATAAGTTGCTCAATTTGAATTCCATAATTATTTAGCTTATGTAGAAGTCTCTTGTGTGGCACACTGTCAAACGCCTTACTCCAGTCCAACGCTATATGCAGTCAATTTGCCTTGTCTTTCCTTTTTTGGTCAAGCGGATGCTGCCAGTCATCAATAGCCTTTGTCAGTTGTGCATGATCGACGAGGTAAAAATCCATGCTGGTTAGGCGGTATCAGACTGTTCACCTCTATGTGCGTATAAATGGCTGAAGTAACTAGACGCTCCATTACCTTGCAAACCGTACAATACGCAAACCGTACTGGTAAGTGCTATTGGCCTGTAGTTAGATACATCTGACCTATTCTTCGATTTGTAGACAGGCACAACGTTAGCTACTTTCAAATCAATAGTAACAACTCCGGACAAAGAACCTGACTTGAAAAATTCAACAACAAACATTTTTTTAAGTTCACATTTTCGCGTGTCATGATGACTGGGAGACACCTCGAAAACACCCCAACTCTGCGCTTGCATGTATAAGGTGCCTGAGTGTGTAAGCGCACCGCGGCTTGGCTGTGGCGCCCTGACGGGCAACTCGACTTCATTAAAACAGAAAATGTGGAAGCCAAGTAAAGTTTTCGTGGCTTACACCAATGCACCTTAGTGGCAGCCTGTACCAGCTCGCGCAATCGAGGCCGAATTAATATCAATTTATTTCAAGTTCCATTAACTTGAATTCAGTCACTCATTCCAAATGTAATCAAATTTTCCTCACCTCATCATAGAATCTGTGTCCCTTTACGTTTCGCCGCATCGCATCGGGTTGTTGAGTCATTGCCTCATGTGATGAGACGGTGGAATACGCCGCACAATGGTCGCCATTGGTTACGGCGAGGAGTTCATTTCATTTGATTCCGGGACCCTCAAAGATGTTCTTACCCCTTGATTCGCCGCGTGGAGACAAAGGAAGATGGCGCCACGGGCGGCGGTATTGTTTTCTTGGCGGCACTGGACGGTAGTTGCATGCGCATGAGGCTCGGCATTGTTCGACAATCGAATCAGAATCGTCATCGAATCTCAGGTATTACCTATTTAAAAAATAAACTATTTCCTTAGAGAGTCTTATCAGTCAAACGTTGTTCATTGGCTATAGTAGCTACAATAAAGAATTGCATACAATACAGGTTGTATAATATGGCTGTGGTAAGCAAATACATCGTTCAACATGTTAGGTTATTTTATGTTAGGCTTACGAGCCATACACTTTTCATGATTATCGATATCTCACATAACTCTCGTTATTATTAACTAGGAAAACGCTTAAGTCCCGAAGCGTTGATGGATGAGCTTTTTAAAAAATTTAGTTTGCGTGGGATATCTTTACTTTTGCAAGTGCTTTGTTTTGCTGCCTACGCATTGCAGGTGATTGTTGTCAAGTTTCTATTGTTACCTGTCAATTGGTATTATTAACCGTAAAAAGCTTATATTAAAAGCTTTATTTCTATGAATTCTGGCTAACTTTTTCAACTTTTTCTTTCAAAAGGTACTACATTACCATAACCTTAATGTCCATGTATAATATGAACGTTGTAGCCCCACCCGTTTGGTCAGAATTGGCCCAAATGGCACGAAAATATCGCACTAAAAATCGAAAAAAATCGTAAAAGTACGATATTCATAAGAAATATTTCTTCGATTGTACCCAAAAACAATACACCTCTAAGTTCAGAGAATTTCGAAGGTCCCCTCCAATTTTCATCAAGATCGGATGTGCCGTTAGCCCGGTAGAGAGTTAACAAACAGACAGAAAAACAAAAAAAAAAAAACAAAAAAAAAAACAAAAAAAAACACCCGAGCTAAATTATTTAAGGGTCAGTGAAATTGAAGTCTTCGCTTCGCTCATCCAACATAGTACACAATGTTTTACAGCCTTGATTGTTGATTACAAGCGATTGTACGGGAGTACAAATGAGGTAACAAAGCTACTCAATCAACAGATTGTCATAGTACACAATGTTTATAGCCTTGATTGTTGATTACAAGCGATTGTACGGGAGTACAAATGAGGTAACGAAGCAACTCAATCAACAGATTGTCATAGTACACAATGTTTATAGCTTGATTGTGATACAGGATGTACGGGAGTACAAAATAGCCTAAATGAGTCATGTTTAGCTATTTTTACACATTG
>JAMZAV010007880.1:0-29080 GCA_024449915.1 Sweltsa coloradensis | reverse complement strand
CTACCCATAAATAAGAAATTAACCCCCTTAAATCACAATATTTGCCCCCTTTAGTTAAGTTGAATTCATTGGGCCCGGTTTTTTAAAAAAAAAAAACAGCCATCTTGGATTTATCTCTCAGCGCAGCCATCTTGGTATGTTGGCATCTTGGCGGCCTTCGTGAACAAATATCATCATTTTGGGGTTGAGTTTTTCCCTTAAATGAGGTAGAAAACAAAAAAAAAATTGGCATCTATTTTGTTCACCATTTTGGTCAAAATTGCCCTTTTGACCTTGACCTAAGAAACCGTGAGTGTTATATAGAATGGTCATCCCAAAATTAATTGGAAATGACCCCAAAAAAGGTTTTTTTACCTATTTGTTTCCCCAAGTTAAGCGTGTATAATCATTGGGAGTGGAGGGGCGGCCATTTTAAATTTTGACCTCCAGACCCTCGAGGTCAAATCTGATTCCCCTCCACATTTTAAAAATGAATATTGGTTTTGCTAGCTTGCTAGAAGTTTCAGCTTTTTTCAAAAGTGCACAATTTTTCAGTTTAAAAAGCTTACTATTAGAAAAGTGGGCCTTTAGATTTAAACCCACCGCGCGAATACAAAGAGTCGGCACATGGGTCCTAGATCGCTCAGCTGGCGCACCGTGGGGCCCCGTATGCGAGGGCCCTCAAAACGGGGCTATTTAATTATTTTGATCTAGTAAATTTTTGGGAAATGCCATTGTAGTTTTCACCAACTGAAAAAAGTAATGTGTGTACTAATTTGGGTGCCTATTTAAAAAATCTGTCGGTGGTAAATAAATATACATACGATGTCATTTTTGCGGGGCATTCCCAATATGCACAATGCTGAAAATCAACTTTTATCTTGAACACAAATCGAAAAACAACTGGTTACTTTTACTTTCGATTCCAACTAAGTATTCTATTACAATATGAAAAATCAAAGGATAAAAATAGTCCAGTTTGCTACAAAATCAGACTCAAACGTGGGCCCCAAAATGAATTTTAGCACTTCCATAATTTTTTTGCAAATAAACTTTACAGAAAAAAAACAGCAAAGGTGACTAGGACGTACATTTTGGTTTTTTAAATATTTTGAACAATAAAAATCGTAAAATAAATATACTTTTCAAAAAAAAGTATAAATACGAATTAAATAGACAGTGGGGCCCCTAAAAGTGGATAAAAACACTACTTTTTGGGTATAAGGGTAGTTTGAGGGGAAATGTTTTTTTGTAAAATTTTATGATTTTCCCTTTTTCTTCCTGAATATTTTTAAAATTTTTCTTGGTTTTGGGCCCGCGGAAAGAGTTTTGGATTTAAATTTTTTACTTTTAGTTTGCTGAATCAGTCTTTTTGGTACTATTTCAGTTGGTGGGGTCCAAACTTTAACACTTTTTTTTTTAAAGAAACAAAAAAAAACAAAAGCCCAAATGGAAAAAATGAAAAAACTCTTTATTCCCTGATTTAATTTTAAAATTTACTCTGAAAATATCCCAAATTATATAGAATAATGAATTTAAAACAAGTTTGAACAAAAAACACCGCTCATTTCACGTCTTTGGTCGCCAGTTTGCTTTTTTACGTTTTGTTTTTATTTAAAAGGCCTCCCAAACCTTTTTTCACTAAAATATTTCACCTTAAAAGATTTTAACGTGCTATTTTAATTTAAAATTACTTTCAAAAAAAGGGACTTTCTTTTAAAAATGCGAGTTAAAGGTTTTGAAGTTTTTTTTTTTACTTAACAGCAAAAACGTGATAATTCTATTTTTGGGTTTTTTTTTAGTTTTGTAAGGGATTTGCAGGAGAGAACATCAGCGGTTGCCTAGGCCCAGCCGGTCATCCTCGCATGTTTTTTTTTATGTTTTTTTTTGTAAATTTTTTGGTAAAAGGGGGTTTTCCGCGTGTTTTTTTTTTATTACTAGTGATTTTGCATGGTTTTGGAACAACAAAAAATACAAAAAATTTAAAAGCTTATAAATAAATAATTACCCGGGATAAATGGAAATAAATAAGGCACATATTATTTTCCAAAAAAAAAAATGCATAATAAAATTTTTAAAAATTTTATAAAGCCCCAACATCGCTCCCAAAAAAATGGTAATTAAAAAAAAATTGAGCCCATTTGTGTCATTTATTGGGATACTAAGAAATTTTTAATTTTAATTTCCAAATTAAGTTTTTTTGGAAACCCAAAGAAAAAAAAAATTCGAAAGTAGATAATAAAAAAATTTTTTTCTACTACACTTGGCCCTAATGTAAGCAATTTTAATAAGTATTTTCTATGCATTTTATTTTGTATTGTAACTAAAAAGCAGGTTTTCTACACGTCAATTGTAAAATTAAATTAAATTAAAATGTCCCAACTGCGTCTTCGTTTTTTCTAGTCCCATACATGTCGTGTGATATATTTGGAGGAAGTATACAAAGGGAATTTAAATGGCTGATCCAGCATTCACTTTTTTTCTGAGTAAACCTTTTGGGAAACGTCGTGAAAATTTTGATGGGGGGAATCAAAATCGTCGACCTTTCAAATAGGTATCAGGTAACGGCAATGGGGTGTTTTAACTACCCACCATACGTATTGCAAATTACTGAAAACCCTTTTTTTAAAATCTCTCAGCGAGTTACTGAGTTTTTTTTTAAGTTTTATCATCCGTGGAATAAAGCAAACTACCATAAAATTATTATTCTATACTGAAAAAAATACAATTTTTTTGTTTTCTGATTACAAACCATACCTACAATATTATTGTTTCGTTTCTAAAAACGAAAAACTTACGTTTGTTTATAAACCTTTAGGCCTAAAAACCACTATTATTACACCGTCAAAGATAATATAAAGTAATTTCCCTCTTCGGGAAATTTTCTTAGAATCAGGCCTGTATTCTCAAAAAACTTTTAGAAACCCAGACTTACTTTAATTTTTGCTATGTCATCTTCTTTGGTATAATTGTGCCCTTTTTAAAGGTTGGCTTAGTGGGTTTTCCCTTTTATGCAACTCAGAACACAACAAATCGTTCATTATTCGACATCATCTTGGACGAAAAATTGCCGCGCCGTGTGTTTTAAAGCAAGCGCCCCACCCACCCCGGGGCGACCTCATCTGAGCGTTTCGCCGTTTCTCGCTTGGCGGTGTCGTTTCTTTTTTTAAAGTGTGATGAAAAAACTACTAACGGTGATGTATGAACATTTGAACTACCCCCCAGAGCACGCCAGGTAGTGGAGCTTGGTCGTGGATCTGAGGGGCGGTGGGGTTGTTTTGCTGATTTCCCCTCTTGACTTGCAAGGAGCGATGTCATGTAGCCTAGCATCCTAGTGATTGTAATTGTATCTATTTCTAAAAGTACTGTTAATCTTATATCTAAATATCGAGTGATGATTCATATGGCCCTCATAACTTATACATAACACTGGCGACGAGGATGGGATATGCAAAGTAAGTACCATCTCGGAAATCTGAAGGCCCTAGGCCAACGCAAACAGTAGGCCTAGGCTAGGCAAAAACGCGCCAAGCATGGCGTCCGTCGGGAAAATCGACGAATTCAACCCAGAAATCGACAACTGGGAGGAATATATGGAGAGGGTGGAATTCTACTACATTGCCAACAACATTGAAGAAGAGTCCAGGAAGCTGGCAGTGCTTCTGAGTGTTGTAGGACAACGCGCCTATACACTAATCAGGTCGGTCGTGGCGCCTAGAAGGCCTAACGAATTGACATTGGCACTATTATCGACGGCAATAAAGGAACCATCTTCACCCAAAACCCTCCGAAATAGTGATGAGATTTAACTTCCATCGCAGAACCCAGAAGAGAGGGGAAACAATCGCGCAGTATGTGTCAGAACTCAGAAAACTAACAAAAAACTGTAACTTTACAGCAGATTTGAACACTAGACTACGAGATCAGTTACTTGTAGGCATTTGCAACGAAGCCTTACAACGTAGGCTATTGGAAATGAGTGATCTAACATTTGAAAAAGCCCTACAAATGGCTGTAGCAGCGGAGGCAGCAGACAACAACATGACGGCAATGAGAGCTCCAGCCAACAATGGAGTTAGCAAGTAGATCAACACCCTTTCATACAAGAAGGGCAAGGATGTCCATCACAACAAGGTACCACAGAAGGGAACGTGCTATCGGTGCGGTTATGATCATCAAGGACAATCATGCAAGTTTGCTAACGAAACTTGTCATTTTTGCAAAAGGGTGGGACACCTTGAGCGAGTTTGTTTAACAAAACAGATCAAGACAAACAGTCAAAGAAAAACAAAAACCAAGTCGGCAAGACTTCCAAACAAAACGCAGGGAAGGGGATTCAAAGTACACATGCAATTGAACTACAACAGTCAGAACAGCTGTACGAAATCAACCAGGTAGGCCAATGTTTTAAGGTAACATCATCTATAGACAAGCCTAGCCTAGCACTAAAATTAAATGGTTGCATGCATACAATGGAAGTAGACTCTGGATCTGCATGTTCAATAATCAATGACATAACTTTTACCCAGTTATTGTCACAGTCAGTTATGCCTACACCAAGCATTAAACAGACAGGCATAGGACTAAAAACATGGTCACAAGAAATGCTGTCGGTGGTTGGTGAAGCCATGATAGATGTAGTGCATCAAGGGAAAAGTCATAAATTACCACTGGTGGTTGTAAAAGGGGCGGGAAGCAGTCTCATAGGCCGCAAATGGTTTAATGCCCTGGGAATCTCCATCAGTGGCATAAACAAAGTTGACTCACAGAGGCCTAGACCTAAATGGGAAGAAGAATTCAGCTCCGTGTTCAACGACGAACTAGGCTCCTACACTGGTCCCGAAATCGCTGTACCATTGAAGGAAAATACTACGCCTAAATTCTTACGAGCACGACCAGTACCTTTTCCACTGCAAAAACAAGGTTAATAAAGAACTGGACAGGTTGACTGAAATCGGGGTTATAGAACCGGTGATCCATTCGGAATGGGCATCACCGATTGTGGCAGTTTTGAAAAAAGACAAAACTTTAAGGATTTGTTGTGACTACCGAAGCACAGTAAATCCAGCGCTAGTAACAGACATTTAACCATTGCCCACAACGAGCAATATCCTGGCTACGATTGCCGGTGGTGTGAAGTTCTCCAAGCTGGACCTTGCACAAGCATATCAACAAATGTCTGTAAACGAGACAGCAGGCCTTGTACTGACAATCAACACCTTAAAGGGGTTATTTAAAATGAAGAGGTTACCGTACGGGGTATCGAGCGCACCTGCGATTTTTCAACGCGAAATGGAAAAATTTGTTAGCAGGCATACCCGGGTGTGGCGGTATTTCTCGACGATATCCTGGTATCGGGGAAAACGCAAGAAGAACACGACGAGCGGTTGAGGGAAGTCTTGAAGCGGATTGACTCTAAGGGGCTGCGCTTGCAAAGATCAAAATGCCAATTTGACCTTGAAAAAAGTACAATTTCTTGGGTTTCTAATTGACAGCACTGGGGTTAGGCCAACACAAGACAAGGTGAATGCTATCGTACAAGCACCGAACCCAACTAACAAGTCAGAACTTCGAGCGTTCCTCGGGTTATACAACTTCTACAACAAGTTCGTGAAGAAACCGAGCATGTCTTCTGGGAACCACTTCACAGACTGCTAGACGATGCCAGCTCTTGGAAGTGGGAAGAACAAAAGGAAAACGCTTTCCTGGAAGCTAAAAAGAGATTACAATCAGCTGATGTATTAACTCATTATGATGAAGACAAGCCAATCGAGCTAACATGTGATGCATCTCCGGTGGGAATCGGAGCAGTCTTGTCTCATGTCAACAATCAAGATCAAGGAAAACCAATTGCATTTGCGTCAAGAACACTGACAAGTACAGAGCGTAACTATTCTCAAACAGATCGAGAGGCGTTAAGCATAATCTATGGCGTAAACACTATCATCAATACTTGTATGGTCGCAAATTCAGGATTGTAACAGATCACCAACCACTCTTGGGATTGTTCAACCCTGGGAAATCAATTCCACAGATAATTTCACCAAGAATGCTACGGTGGAGCATTCTACTGTCCGCTTATGAGTACGAACTTGTTTATCGCCCGGGTAAACAAAAAGGTAACGCCGACGGACTAAGCCGGTTACCGGTACAACACCCGGATACCGAAACTCCAGCACCAATTGAAGTACTGTTTTTGGAAGCATTGGACAAACCACCGATCACAGCGGTCGAGATAGAAAAGGTATCCAAGCAAGATCCGGTGATGAGCAAAGTCATTGAATGCGTACTTACAAAATGGACGCATGACCTCAACAAGGACAATTTCACAGCATACTTCAGGCGACGTCAAGAATTATCGATTCATCTTGGGTGTTTGCTGTGGGGAACGAGAGTCGTTGTACCAGAAGAACTACGTGAACGGGTTTTGAAATTGTTGCATGTGGCTCATCCAGGCATTGTGGTCATGAAAAAACTTTCTCGCGCATATGTGTGGTGGCCGGGAATCGACAACGACATTGAAAACTATGTCAAGAGATGCAACAATTGTCAAATACAACGACATGAACCAGCTAAAGCACCTCCATGTCCTTGGAAATGGCCGACAATCCTTGGGCGAGACTACACGTCGACTTCATGGGTCCATTCATGGGGAACACTTTTCTCATTTTGGTAGACGCCTACTCCAGTGGACAGAAGTGGTTATAATGAAAAACTTAACATCATTAGCAGTAATAATCATCTACGAAGAATCTTCGCAACGCACGGGCTACCAGACAAATTGGTTTCCGATAATGGAACGGCGTTGTCTCGTCTGAAATGAAGGAATTTCTAAGAAGTAATGGTATTGCGCATGTTGCCGTACCACCATTCCATCCTGCATCAAATGGACAAGCTGAAAAAACTGTTCAGACGGTGAAGGAAGCCTCAAGAAGATGAACAAAGGGAACATTCAAGTCATGGTCTCAAGATTCTTGCTACATCAACATAACACTCCGAGCACGGTGACCAACAAGAGTCCTGCTGAACTTCTAATGGGTCGGCGTATCCGGACAGCCTTGGATCTTTTGAAACCAGACTTGAGCAAGAAGATGCGCCAACGTCAGGAGGAAGAATGGGATCGCCAGAAAGCTACCTGAGCGAACTTTTGAAGAAGGTGCAGCAGTGTTCGTGCGGAACTATGGGCCCATGGAAACAAGTGGATGCCAGCAACTGTCACCAACGTCGGCGGCCCACGAACATTCGAAACGCAACTAGATGATGGCCGGACCTGGAAACGACACCTAGACCAAATGAGGGGGCGAGACTCGCGGTCGACAGAAGACTATGAAGAGGCAATGAACCAACCTGATTCTCCTTCAGAACCATCCCTAGTAGGAAGGGCAAATGAAACCTCTGCCACTCCATGTCATTCCCCCAGCAAAGGGTATCCTCACGTCCTCGTGCTAGACCTGCCTATCTGAAAGACTTTGTTACTGATTAAATCATGTATCTTTAAAAAGGCTAATTGATAAATTTAATTCAAATCATACTTGTAAAAAAAAAATCCCAGAAGGGAGGGGTGTGAGGTATAAACATTTGAACTACCCGCCTAGAGCACTGCAGTGTAGTGGAGCTCTGTGTCGGGGGATCTGAGGGGCGGTGGGTTAGTATTTTGCTGTCTTCCCCGTCTTGACTTGAAAGGGAGCGATGTCATGTAGCCTAGCATCCTAGTGATTGTAATTGTATCTATTTCTAATAAGTACTGTTAATCTTATATCTAAATTCGAGTGATGATTCATATGGCGCCCTCATAACTTATACATAACAAAAGGCGATACCTCCTTGCTTTATTGCACGTGTTTCTAGCACAGAGCTCTGTGGTCTGAGAGTGTGTGTGTGTGTGTGTTCTTTTGCCCAGCCGAACGCGTTTCCAAGCAAAGATAGATGGCAGCACTAAAACGCAAGATGTCGGACCGATCGGTGATAGAGGCGAGCTGCTTACGGCGGGGCTGTATATTCAGTTAGGTTCAACTTGTTTTTTTGTTACATTTCTGATCATTTGCGAAAACATTTTTGATTATGTCATATCGTCCGCGTATTTTTAGTTAAATTCGTAGTTTTGTGGATCGGCTTTATAAAAAAACGGGAATTTAATGCATTTTAAATTACAACAAATAATTGAGATAATTTGATGATATTAGCTCGAAAAGAAAAAACCCACATTTTTAAAACTATTAAGTACAGAAACAAAAGTGTACTAAATAATAAATAATAAATAAATAAATAAATAAATAATCCTAGCAACAAAAGCACATAATAAATTTCAGAGTTGTTCTGAATCGGCCCTTTTTGATTTGGCGTTGATTCGCGGGTGTTCGCACTGTCCTACCACTGATTGCTATATTTCCAATTAAAAATATCGATTTTTTGGTTGGTTATCGCTCACTATCGTCGATTGCGTCGGGGCCTGCAGGGTTGGCTTGGTCGCTTTGATTTAAACCCCCCCAAAAATCAGTTCGAAAAATGATGGTGGTAGACTCAAAATAAAATTTATTTATTTATTTATTTATTTTAATGTTCATGATGAAGATCAATGATATTTTGCCAAGAAAAGGGTTTGCCCACCAATACTAATAATTTCAATAATTTACTTGATATCAAAAAATCAAAGGGATTCTAGCAAATTATAGCCCTACACTCGTTTTGCACGTTTTCTACTCGTTTTACTATGTAACGCAATCGGAGTAGGCCTATATATATTTATCTACTATACACTTTTAGGACTACTGTTTTTTTTTAAATATACATTTTATTAAAAGTAGACCTATTGAATAGCTGATGGCCTATTTGTTTTATTGTTTTGTATGTCAATAATGGCATGACGCGTTATTCCAATGACGTAATATAAGCTAAGCGCTAGACACACAGTATGGCCGTGGGGAGCGTGGATGTTGGAGCCATCATGATCAGGGAAAAACCACCCGCCATCTAAATGTATCGTACCTTTAAATTAAGCAGCCTTTGTGTTAAAAAAAGCGGTGTAAAACCCAAAAACCACAGATGGCGATTTCTCGATATTATTGAAGAAAAAACAGTTTTTCTTCCGCAAATCTCTCAGTTACTCCAATTTCCGAATTAAAACAATTCAAGTTGGTGGACTATCATTCTATTGTTTATCTGCATTAGGCTTGTGATCAAAAACTAGTTATTTGGGGCGGGATTGTGTAGAAAGAGCAGGGCGTGCAGGTTCTAGGGTTTGCCTAGAAGAGGCTAGGGCTTGTCAAACTGGATGTTAAGCATTATTGGGAAAGTAGTCCTATAGCCCAATGGACTTAGGCCTACTCTGTTTTATTATAAATAATTTTTAAATCTGGGGCCCGGCCGACGGTTTCTGATTTTTTTTATGAGAGTTATAACAGTTTTCCTTCTTTACTCATTTGACCCAAATTAAAATGTCCGCCATGTTCGTATTTCTTATCCGCGTCGATCAAGTAATCCACGCATCCTAGTTCATTCAACTAGATAAATATCATGTTGCAGTGAAATGATTTTTCCCTGATCATGATGTAGGGATATGTAAGGTTACCGGTAATCAAACAAGGACATTTACTTGTTAATCATTGTTATTACGGGTCACTCTAATACATACATCCCACTCAGGGTCCTAGTTCCGTGGTCCCGTCAGGGGCTGCCAAACTCAAACACTACACATTCCCCCATAACATAGTATCCAAAAAAATCAACAATATAGAAGTACTTAGGACAGTGGGTTAAGCACAGATAGTCCCTCACCTCTTTGGCTGCTTCTTCTCCCGGCTCGAGCGTCGAGGCTCCTGGGCTACTTCATTTTCTTGGCAAGCAACCTGGGGTCGGCGTTGTGACGTCCTCCTCTCTGGTACTGCCAATTTGGGTGGGGGAGCAACCGGGGGTCGGCGTCTTTCGACGCCTCGGTCTCTGGTATGCCTGGGTTGGGTTTTCACTATCGGGAACAGCCGGAACGGACGACTGGGAGGTTCCTCATGAAACCTCTTCACGAATGAGGATTTCGTCGATATTTACGCCGGCAGGCGACGAACGACACATGTTGCCAGGTCTTCTCAACAACTTGTGGGGCCATCCCATCGAGGAGCCGTTATGTGTAGGTTCTGTGGGGCAGAAAAGTGTCCCCCGGTGAATTTGGGATCACGGGCCCCTCTGGCATCCCTGACGCCTTACCTTGGGCCTTGGGTCGGGTCACGGCTTTATCTCTTCGTCGTTTAGGGCGTTTCACCCCAGGAATTTGGTCCTTAGTTTTCGGTTAAAAAAAATTTCTGTGGGCTCCCCTGTGGTTGAGTGGGGGTAGCCCGGTAAATAAGTAGGTACTTTTGAAGTTCTTCTTTCCAATTCTTCCTCTGAAAATGCAATGCGCATCCGTCAGGATCCCCGGTTTGCCTTCGAAATTCTCATTCGCTGGGGCCACAGTGGGTGAGTGGTGCGGCAATCCCTTGGAAAAAAAAATGTTAATAGGGGATCGCTGAAAACTGTGGGCGTTGTCTGACTTGACTGCGACTGGGAGTCCAGCCTGGGAAACATTCTTCTAGTACAGGTATCATCTTGGGTGCCATGATTTTCCAAATGATTTCCCACTTAAATTACGCTGTAAAAATCGACTAAACGCGTTGTTTTCGTCGATGGGACCAAGGAAGTCAATGGCAAAGCCCAAGGAGGGTTGGGAGTTTCATTTTGGGTGACGGGTTCACATGGATCGGTAGCCAACAAGTTGACACCGTGGATTTTTTAATGTTTCTCGGCCTGACGGTCAATGTCTGGCCACCATACCTTCGAACGCGTCGATGTTTCTTTTTTAACAATGCCAGGTGACCTCATGGGCTTTTCAAGGGTTTTCTTGCGAGTCTCGGGTGGGAGACTCGGGTTTTCCCTGAGGACAATTTTTCCACCACGCACAGCTATTTTAATTATTCATATGCCGTAGCTCGGCGGGGCCATATCCCTCGAGTATGCCCTTCGGAGGGAAACCCAAACTCGGATTTTACCCGACTCTTTTTAATTTTCATGGTAAACCCTTTTAGGAATGGCTTTTTTTTTTAAATCATTTGAAATATGGGGTCATCATGTCCTTTGGGGGGTGCTGGGGCCCCGGGTAGCAATCGGGAAAGTGGGCAGAAATATTTTTTACCGGGCCGATATAAGACGGTATATTCATAACCCTGAAGGCGGAGAACCCATTTCAATCCTAGCCAGGGCCAGACTCTTGGGAATATGAATTTCCAATGGGCGGTGGTAGAAACCCAGTGTGAATGGGCCCCCCCGAATGTAGTTTGGGAACGTTCACATGCCCAAACCAGGGCCAAGGCCTCTTTTTCAACTTGACTGTTCTGTCCCCGCGTCAGCAACGCCCCCAAACCGCGTATTCGATGACCGAGGTCCTCCCGGGAGTTTTTTTGAACAAGACCCCTCCCAGCCCAAAGGGCTTGCGTCTGCAACTATTTTTTTGTGTTTTGAATGGGGCTGTAATAGGCCAATCCTGAGGCCTTGGCAACCGCTGTTTGAGGGTTTTGACCCCTGTCTTGCTCTGGTCCCCAAACGTGTGGCCCCGCCTTTTTTTAGCTTAGGAGGGGGTGAGTCGCGGGATAGTGGGGGAATAATCTGAGTTGTACCCCACCCCCCCAGGAACTTTTCCCCAACTTGCACGATTTTCGGGGAGCCCTGAAATCCAGAATAGATTTTCCCTTTTCCCCTTTAAGGGTCGCACCCCCTCCTTAGAGAATATGTGACCCTGTGGGTTTTACCCAGATTTTCCCGATAACACATTTGTCGGGTTAAGTGTTAACCCCTGTTGTTCAACACCTGAATTATTTTCTCTAGGCGCTCGTATGTTTTTTTTTTGGTTTTTCCAGACACAATCAACATCAATAAAACTTGACCCCTTCACAGCTCTACCACGGTCGGTCATAAGCGCGAAAAATTCTCTGGTGCCAGCTAACCGTAAAAAAGTTGGTAAATCTGTAAACGCTTTTTGGGGCCAAATGTGGGTTTTCTCCCTGGAGTTTTTAGAATTTTTACCCGAAAAAAGCATTTTTTGGGCAACCACACTCCATATGGTGCTGCCCCCCCCCCATGGCCCCACGTCGTCTTCAAAACTCTGGGGTCGGCGTCGCTCGCGCACAATTTCTTGGTTTGCCCTTCGCAATCAACATGGTCGCATTTTACCAGTTTTTTTTGTGCTTAACACTAGTGGAGATCCATGGCGTGGGTCATTGACTTTTTCAATTATTCCCTTTCAGCCAGCAAACCCTCTTCCGCAAGCTTTTCCCCAATGGTGGGAACCCTCCTGCAGGCTGAGCCAAGGGCGCAGCCTTTTGAGCGTAGCTCCAGCTGAAAGTCTTTGATTTCCCACTCCACTGAAAAACCTTGGGGACTTTTTTATGATTTTCCCAGTTCTTGGGTTTGGGCTTGGGAATTTCCCTTCCCCCGAGTTACACTCTTTACCTCATCGTCTCTAACCAATCTCAGACAGAAAAACCCCAGACCTATTGCTGTTTATTTACCTAAAATAGGCGACCCCTACCCGAAAAAAGTAAAAAAAAAAAGTGGATCGTTTGGACCATTGTTCAACAGATCCCAGTTGAGAACTTCCAAGGACTTTGAGGGGTTTTCCGCTTCCCTATGCAAAAAACTTCTTAGAAGTCCCTAAAAGGTTCCGGTTTTCTTTTTTGTTTCTTGCAACGTTCCCAGCTCTCTTTATCTAAAAATATTGCATGGGCTCCAGAATCTATCAAAGTTTAAGATTGACCCCTCCAACCCCTGCCTTTATAATGACCCCTTTTATCCCCAAAAAAAAAAAAACCCAAAAATTGGGTTTCTGGAAGGAATACCTCACTCTCACTTCCTCACCCCCGCGTTGACGTGAAACTTTTTTGTTTTTTTTTTTTTGTAAAGTTTTTCCTGATGCTCCCTCCACCTGTTCCCGGATTCAGCATTTCCAAAATGGCCGGCCTTTTACATTTTTTAAAAACCTGTTTCTGCCGGGCATTCTCATCTCGGGCTGTGTGGCCCGTGTAGCCACAAAGAAAAAAATTTTTAATCTGGATCTTTCCTTTTGAAAATTTTTGCGGTCTGTTGCATTAAACTTTAAGTTGGGAACAGCTGTTCCCCCCTCCCCCACCTTCCCCTATGGCGGGATGTTGCTGTGACTTTCTAGACTTCTGGGAATTCTTTTTGGCCCTTTGTAGGGTTTTGTTGTACCTTTTCAAGTAGTTTTTCGTAGCTCACCGATCTCATTTTTTTTCACTAGCGTCGAGTAACGCCTTTTCCCCGTTGAATTGGGGGAAAACGCAGTTCGCGCCTTTTTTCCCTTTAAACCTAGTGATAAATGAGAACTGTTCACTTCTCTATTCCATTTTTCCGGAAATTATAACGCAGTACACAAGCCGCCTTACCTTGAAAAAGCACGTTTAGCGCCCCAAAATCCGTACTCGTTGACTCTTGGCCCTCGCCCCACGCCTGATTGCCGGCACCAAGAGCGAAGGCAATGTGTACCCGATTTTGGACCCCTTCGCCAGCATGATGCAATAACTTAAATTTTTTAAGTTTTATCTGTGGCCCTTGGGGCCTATAAAATGTCAAAACTCCCTTTCCCACCGCGCCACCCCCTTCGGCAAGTGGCGTCATCGCCATGGGGTCGAACGACGTGGCCTTGGGCCCAGGGCCCGCTCCAGTCTTTACTCATTCTTCTTATTTCCCATTTAAACCACAATTTAAACACTGCCGCGTTTTGGGTTTACCACGTCCCAAAATGTGGATATGTAAGGGACCGGTAAACACAAGAGAACTTTACGTTTAATCTATTTTTTATTCGATCACCTAATCATAAATCCACTCACGGGTCCCTGTCCCTGTGTCCCGTCAGGGCTGCCAATCTCCAAACACTCAAAGATGGCTTTCTAAAAGTCCAGCTAGCGCTCGGGGAAGGATAGGAGCCTGAGCGTCTAGCCTTGCTACGCAAAGCTTAGTACGCATTTCGTTATTTTGCAGACACTTTAAAATTTGTAGGGATATCATTATCTTATTCTATTGTTATAATTAAATCGTATTTATTATGATATTATGTATAATATTATGTAAAAAATGAACAATGACGGTAAACGGTGTATGTATAGGCCTACATTAATTATATTAGGTAAAAAAAAGAGTTGGGGCATGTGCATAAGCCCTAATAAAAATTTTTATTATTTTTTTATTGTTTTTTATTATTATTATTATGACTTTATTTATATTAAATTATCATAATAAAAACTAAAGAAGTATATCTAAATTAAAAGTGCCATGAGAAAGCGAGCGATACTGTATGTGTGTGTTTACTATGAGTTGTGAACATTTTTGACGGTTTGAATTTGATTTAGTATTTATCGTACCCTGTTAGCCTATATTAGTATATAGCCTATAAAACATACCAAGATTTTATGATATTACAATTAGAGAATTGTAATATGGATACAAATGCCATCCTCGGTGTCTCATGGGTGCATGGGGCGCAGGTCTGTGTATAGTAATAATATTCTGGTGGACATGGTCTCGAATCCCGCATATTAAAGAGCGATTTTATCATTTTGGTGCACCCCCATGCTTTTGATTATCATCAATTAACAACATTTTGGGAAAGCAACGACAATGTACCTGTGATTGTACATATTTATAAGTGACAAACACGGAATGACATGTGTTCTTCAGGTAAGCGCATATAGGTGGGACCAGATAAGGTGTCCCACGTCAAGGTCAAGCGAGAGCACGGACGCCAACGTTGACAATTTACACAACAATGGGCATTAGGTAGGGCCTACCCTACGTATTTGGTCATGTTTTTCGTGATATGTTAACACATTTAAATCAATTTTATAAGCTGTGAATAAAAGTAGTTCGTCCCACAGAGTCAGTATTTTAGCGAAATAATGAATTTAAGTCTCACGATTTCGAAAGTTTTTTTGCCTTGTTGGTAATGGTGTGTCCAAAGTTCCAGCTGTTTATAATCCACCTCGCCTTATGTGATGTCAATGTTAGGAGCATCAAATGTCTTGATTTTATTTCCGTACACTTTCATAAATACTTTAATTATTTTGGATAATATTTGGGCAGGGCTTGGCTTTGAATAGTCGTGTTTTTTCTCCGAAAGCCAGTTTTTAGACCGTTATTGTTATTTTACTTTTGGCCGATCCTGTGGCAAAGTGCGTGGACGACAGTGCTGCGAATCCATCGGCGAGTGACAGCTTATCTGGTTTCCACCTATAGCGCGCTCCTCCGACTATCACTGATCCGGACAGTTGCATTTTTCGCCACCAAGTAGCAAACGCCCTTTGCTTGGAAAAGCGTATACTCAAGGTCGAAGACGGATTATGCCGGTCCAAGATCTGCTGGATCTCCGCTAGCGAGATCGTCTAACTCTCTAGGTTAGTGGCCCCACACGAGCGAGTTAGAACGAGCGCTCCGCCAGGTGGCGGAGATGTAGTATACCTTGGCCTGGGTGACTCGACTTGCCTTACCGACTGCTGCCGCGGGGCCATCCGTCCATACCACCGCAACACGTTTTGTAGGCGCCTCGTCTCAACGGCACTGGGTGGCAGAATGGTAGCCGGGTTAGACTCTTGGTTCCAAGGTTCCCCGGTTCAAACTCCGTGCCGGTTGAACTTTTTTCACATTATTTCTTTATGTAAAACTCCCATTTCGGGTGAAAGTCCCTTTATATTTTAATAGAACGTTAAGGCCATTGTAGATCCCCGCAGCGGCCACTTGTTTTAGCGCTAGCGTTCCCCCTAGCTCGCGAACTGCTCCGTTACCGCAATGGCTCTAAAAGTTCAGCGTTTTCCCGATAGACTGCGAAACCGAAAACATCGCTTCGCTGCGTATTTTCAAATGTCTAAATGTGGTCGGCTCGTCGCTGCATCTGTGAGTCAAGGTCGGCCGGCGGCACGGTGCGGAGGCCGTGGACGCGAGGGAGGCATGAGAATTACACACTCCGCTCTCAAACGATTCTACTGATCAAACATTGATCAGCTTTGTCTTCCAACCCAAGATGAGATTAATTGCATTTGGCAGTATTTTTTTAAACTAAGACCTATTGATATTGATACATGAGGCGGCAGGGGGTAAGCCTGTATGCCACGGGTGCACTGCAATCCCCCCCCCCTTATGTTCCAGAAAAGCTTGCAGAAGAGTATGAAAAATGGTTTTGCTGTACCCAGTGTTGGGGAAGGAACTTTTAAAAAGAACGCGTTCTCGTGAACGCGTTCTTTTTTTGTGAACTTTTAAATGAACTTACTCTTTTTTTAAATGTAGGAACTTGAACTTTTAAAAGTTTTCTTCCGAAGAAGAACTATTCATTTTTTAGAAAGTTCATTTGAAAGTCCTTTCCGTGCGTCAAGCGCCGCCGTCGACGCTTTAAAACAATAACAAATCGTTGTTCCATCGTAGGCCTAATGATCCACCATAATTATACAAGCTGGTCGACGAGAATTGTTATGTATATGTTATGAGGGCGCCATATGAATCATCACTCGATATTTAGATATAAGATTAACAGTACTTTATTAGAAATAGATACAATTACACTCACTAAAGGGATGCTAGGGCTACATGACATCAGCTCGACTTGCAGTCAAGACGGGGAAACCGCACTCTAACCCACCGCCCCTCAGATCCCACGACACAAGAGCTCCACTACACTGGCAGTGCTCTAGTCGGGTAGTTCAAATGTTCATCATCTACCCCCTCCTTCGGGGATTTTTTTTAAAAAAAAAAAAACAAAGGTATGATTTGAATTAAATATCAATTAGCGTTTTTAATAACATGATTTAATCAGTAACAAGTCTTTCAAGATAGGGGGTGATAGGCAGGTCTAGCACGAGGACGTGGGGATACCCTTTGGGGGGAGAATGACTGAGTGGCGAGGTTTCATTAGCCCTTCCTATAGGGATTTTTTGAAGGAAAATCGGTTTGGGTTTCACTGCCTTTTCATAGCCCTTTCGCGCGCGAGTCTCGCCCCTCTTTGTCTGGGTTCGTTTCCCCGTCCATCATCTATTTTGCGTTTCGAATTTTTCGTGGCCGCCGACGTTGGTGACTTTTTGCGGCCCCCACTTTTTTCCATCGGCATAGTTCCGCACAACACTGCTCACCTTCTTCAAAAGTTCGCTCAGGTAGCTTCTGGCGTTCCATTCTTCCCCGACTTGGCGTCTTCTTGCTAAAGTCTGGTTTCAAAGACCAACTGTCCGGATACCCCGCCCATTAAAAGTTCAGCAGACCTTGCGTGTTGTGCTTGTATTTGACAATTTTTGCTCTTTGACATAGTTTTAATGTCGTTTCGTTTCCCCGGGCCACCACAAAATATGCCGAGAAATTTTTTCATGACCACAATGCCGGATAGCCACATAAACATTTCAAACCTTCAATTCTTCGGGTAAAACGACTTCGTTCCCCCCAGAAAACACCCAAATAAATCGATAATTCTTGACGTCCCCCCTAAAGATGCTGTGAAATTTTCCTTGTTGGGGTTTCACGCCCATTTTGTAAGTACGCATTCAAGACTTTCCCATAAACCCGGATCTTGTTTGGAAAACCTTTTCTATCTCGCCGCTGTATCGGGGGGTTTGTCCAATTTTCCCAAAAACAGTACTTAAATTTGGGTCTGGAGTTTGTACCCGGGTGTTGTCCGGGTAACCGGCTTAGCCCCGTGGGGTTTACCTTTTGTTTACCCGGGCGATAAACAAGTTCGTACTCTAAGGGACAGTAAATCCCCACCGTAGCATTTTGGTGAAATTATCTTGGAATTGTTTTTCCCGGGGTGAAAAATCCCAAGAGTGGTTGGTGATCTGTTAAAATCCTAAATTTTCGACCATACAAGATTGATGATAGTTTTTTACCCCCTAGATTAGTTTAAAACCCTCTCGACTTTTTGAAAAATAGTTCGTCTGTACTTGTCAGTTTCGACGCAAATGAAAATTGTTTTCCTTGATTGTTGTTGACATGAGACAAGACTGCTCCGATTCCCACCGAAAATGCATACTGTTAGTCGTTGGCTTGCTTCATCAAAATGAGTTAATACTCGCTGTTTTAAATCTCTTTTTAGCTTCTAAAAAGGTTTTTTCCTCTTGTTTTTCCCCCATTTCCAAGAGTGGCATTGTCAGGCTGTAAAGTGGTTCCAGAAGAAGCCGGTTCTTCACGAATTTTGTAGAAGTTGTAAAACCCCGAGGAACCTAAGTTCTGATTTTTATTGGGTTCGGTGTTTGTACATAGCATTCCCCTTGTTTGTGTTGGCCAAACCCAGTGCTGTCAATTAAAAAACCCAAGAAATTTGTACTTGTTCAAGGTCAAATGGCATTTTGATTTTTGCAAGCGCAGCCCCCTTAGAGTCAACCGCTTCAAATTTCCCCTCAACCGCTCGTCGTGTTCTTCTTGTTTTTTCCCCCGTCCAGGGTATCCGAAAAATACCCCCACACCTGGTATGTGCTAACAATTTTTCCTTTTCGCTTAAAAAATGCAGGTGCGTCGATACCCCGTAGGGAAAACCTCTTCTTTTTAAAAAACCCCTTTAAAGGGTGTTGTTTTCCCCTACAAGGCCTGCTGTCTCGTTACAGACTTTTTATATGCTTGTGCAAGGTCCCCGCTTTGGGGAACTTCACACCACCGGCAATCGTAGCCAGGATATGCTGTTGTGGGCTGGTAAATGTCTGTTACTACGCTGGGTTTACGTGCTTCGGTAGTCACAACAAATCCTTAAAATTTGTCTTTTTTTTTAAAACGGGGCCCCAATCGGTGATGCCCTTCCGAAAGGATCACCGGTTTTTTATAACCCCGATTTCAGTCAACCCGTCCGTTCCTTATTTAAACCCTTTTTTTGCTGGGGAAAAAGGGACTGGCTGCTCGTAAGAATTTTGGCTGTATTTTCCCTTTAATGGGACAGCGTTTCGGGGCCCGTTAGAGCCCAGTTCGTCTTGAACACGGAGCTGAAATTTTTCTTCCCCTTAGTCTGGCCTCTGTGACAACTTTGTTTTGCCACTGATGGAATTCCCAGGGCATTAAACCCTTTTCGGCCTATGAGACTGCTTCCCCCCCCCCTTTTACAACCCCAGTGGTAATTTATGACTTTTTTTCCCTTTATGCATACATCTTCAGGGCTTCACCAACCACCGACAGCATTTCTTGTGACCCTGTTTTTAGTCCTATGCCTTCCTTTTAATGCTTGGTGTAGGCATAACTGACTGGACTAACTGGGGTTAAAAGTTAGTCATTGATTATTTAAAAAATGCAGATCCAGAGTTACTTCCATTTATCATGCACCATTTAATTTAAATCTAGGCTAGGTTTCTATAGATGAGTTACCTAAAACTTTGGGCCCACCTGGTTGATTTCGTACGCTGTTTTGCTGTTTTTAGTTCAATTGCATTGTACTTTGAATCCCCTTCCCCGCGTTTTGTTTGGAAGTCTTGCCCACTTGGTTTTTTTTTTCTTTTACTGTTTTTTGATTTTGTTTTGTTAACAAAATCGCTCAAGGGGTCCCCCCTTTTGCAAAAATGACAATTTTGTTAGCAAAATTGCATTTTCCTTGATGATCATAACCGCACCGTAGCCGTTTCCTTTTGTGGTACCTTGTTGTGATGGACTCCTTGCCCTTCTTGATGAAAAGGGGGTTGACCGCTAACTCCTTGTTTGGGTGGGGCCTCATTGCCCTCGTTTTTGTCGCTGCCTCCGCTGCTACGCCATTTGTAGGGCTTTTCAAAAGTTAGATCCTCATTTCAAAAGCCTACGTTGTAAGGCTTCGTTTTCAAATGCCTACAACTAACTGATCTCGTAGTCTAGTGTTCAATCTGCGTAAAGTTCAGTTTTCTGTAATTTTCTGAGTTCGACAATACTGCGCGATTTTTCCCTCTTCTGGGTTTTTGCGTTTGGAAGTTAAATCTCACCCACTTTTTCGGGGGGTTTTGGGTGAAGATGGTTCTTTATTGCCTTTCCGATAATAGTGCCTGTAAATTTCTTTTGGGCCCTTTTAAGGCGCCACACCGCCCTGTTTTAGTGTATAGGCGGGGTTGTCCTACAACACTCAGAAGCAACGGGCCAGTTTCCCTGGACTTTTCTTCAATGTTGTTGGAAATTTGTAGTAGAATTCCCCCCCTTCCATATATTCCCCCCATTTTGGTCGATTTCGGGGTTTTGAATTCGTCGTTTTTCCCGAGGGAAACGCCAGGGCTTGGCCGTTTTTTCCCCCTAGCCTAGGCCCCCTTTTTTGCTTGGCCAAAGGGCCTTCATTTTTCCGAGATGGTACTTACTTTGAAAATTTCCCCGTTTCGTCCCCATGTTATGTATATTTTTTATGAGGGCGCCATATAAATAAATCAATCGAATTAAAATATAAGATTAACAGACTTTATTAGAAATAGATAAAATTAAAATTTAAATAGGTGCTAGGCTACATGACTCGCTCCTTCCCAAGTAAAAGAGGGGGAAGAACAACTACTAACCCCCCCCCCTAGATCCACGCCCACAGAGCCCCACACTGCATTGCTCGGGCCCGGGGTAGTTAAAATGTTCTTTGGGGGGATCACAAAATGTAGTTCAAAATCATCAAAAACGAAAAAGGGAACACCCTCAACATTTTTCGAAAGCCTCAAAACTCGCGAGTAGTTTGGTACCGAACACTCTAATGTTTTTCCCCCTGTTTTTTCTTCTTTTTAGCCAGCCTTTAATAAAATAAAATTTTTTACAAAAAAAAACTGTTAAAAAAACTTGGGTTCATATTTTAGACGAACTTGAACTTTAAAAAATTTTAGGTTTTAAAAAAAACTTGAACTTTTTAAAAGTTCTTTATTTGAGCTTTTAAAACTAAAATTTTTAAAAAGGGGTTCATTTTAAAATAGAACTGAACCCAAAAACTGGCTTTTACCCTTGGTTTACTTTTTTTCCCCGTCCGTAAATACGTAACAGTAAAGGGAAAAAAAAAATTTAAAAATCTTTGGATTTAGTGCGGATTTTTGTTTATTTGGGAAAGAAGATATTAGGAAAAATTTTTTTTAAAACTTCGTAAAATCGGCCCAAATTTAAAACCCTTTTTCATCAGTACCTACGTCAATTATAAGGTCCCCATTCACTTTTCCCCCTAAATTTGGGTTTATATATAACATCTTTTTGTTCTAGGGTAGCATAAACAAATGTTTTCGTTGAGTAGCACTTCAAAAAAAATATGCGTTTTATTTTTTTTCACCATTTTTAGAACGTACGGGTCATCTGACAGCAAAGAGCGAAGGGGTTTGGGTGGTGGGAGGGGGTTAACGAGGGTCATTTGGAATTGTCGAGGATTTTTTCTGTGGGGAAAGGGGGGTTTTTGGTTTTTTTTTTCTAGGTTTTTTTTTAGTCTGTAATGGGGGGTGGAAAGCACACAGGGCCAAAACGTGGCAAATTTTGGGGACGAGAACACCGACCCCCCCCCAAACAAGCCAAAAAATTTGGGGGGTTTTGAAATTTGGCCCTAGCTTTAAATTTTTTTTTATTTTAAAAAAGTTTTTTTAAATTTTTAAAATGCATACAAAGAGGGGGTTTTTCCAAAAATTTTGGCCCGTTTGAAAGAGTATGACTTAAAACAAAGGTTTTTGGGCCCAAAACAATAATTATTTAAATTTGTCAAATAAACACAATACACAGTTTTTTGACTTACGAGTCAAAAAGCATCTATTATTCGATTGAGGGTTTTGTTACTACTTTGGGAATTTTTTTTTCTAATTGTCATATGAAAATTTGTCAGCTCTCATGTGACAGCCGTCATAGCATGCTGAAATAAAATAAAATAATAAAATAAAAATATTCTATTCTATATCTAAAAAGTATAAAAGAATTTTACGTAAGCCCCCCCGTTAATTATTTTTGCAGAACGAGAAGATTGAAGCCCCTTCAAAAATTCGTCAAATAAGAAAAGATTTATCAAACAAAAAGGCAAGGAGGTTGAGAAGCAAAAGCCCTCATCACCGCCCTGAAATTTGATGAATTTTGGGAAAAGGTTTTAATTTTTTTTTAGTGCATTGACTTTATAAAAAATAAAAATAATAGGTGACTTTGACAGATAGTAGAAAATTTTTATCTAGAAAAAGGAAAAAATGGGGAATAAAAAGAAAATGGAGTTTCGTAAGGGAAATTCATTCCCAGACCCCCAAAAGCGGGAAAAAATGAGACAGCGCATAAAAATGACAAAAGATATAAACATTTGTGTGAGCGTAGCTATTATAGGGAAAACGTTATAGAGACTGTTTTAATGGGTTTACGAAAGAGCTCCATAGGGAGTTTGTTCGGAATATCCTTTTTAGAAGTATGTGAACAGAGAATAGTGCCCAAAGAAGAATTATAGTTAAAAATAAAATTTTTTACCAGAAAACATTTAAATAGAAAAAAACGCGAAGTAAAAAACCAAACTACAAGCGCATAAAGATGATAAGGCAATACACAGAGGGGGAAGCGAAAAAGAAGACCACTTATACCAGAGCTACTAGAACACCAGAAATACCGGCTTGCCATCCCTCAAAAACCTTTAAAATTCCCAACACACCAGAATTTCCCAAACCCCAACCCCGAACGTCCGACCTACAGAACACCCAACCCCCGAAGTCCGGGGCCTACCAGAACACCAGACCTACCAGAACGCCCGGCCACCAGAACGTCCGGCCTACCAGAACGTCCAAAAACCACTAAAATCCCAAAACCCAAACCAAAAAGATAAAAGTACCCAGAACAAAAAAGACGATCAAACACAAGAGGTAATTGCAAACGCAATAGAAAATACCCCTGACTGATAAATCTAAAGAAACATCCTAGTTTTAGCATTTACAACAGCCATTAGGTTTGCGCACATAAAACCCAAAACAGAAGACCTACATACCTTAACCCAAAGTTTCAAGGAAATGAAGACGGGGTACACAATGAAAACACATATTTTATAGATTCCCAACAAGACAAGTATCATTTCGACGTTCATGCGGCAATTTATTGTGCCGCTGTGCAGGGGGTTTAGAATTTGGGTTTTAAAGGAAAAATCTGCAAATCTTAAAGACAAAACAGGAAAAGAAAAGTACAAATGGGAAAAGCGACAGTTGGGAGAATCGTTGAGTTTGGAGAGATATCGGTCGACGGAAAAAATCCCGAATGGGTAATCGATCTAAAAATGTTAAGATACTGCCAAATATATTTGAAAGATTCAAGGTTCACGCAAAGCATGAAACCTTAACAATTCTTTCCGAATATTGGATCCCTTTAAACAAAAGAAAGTGCTTACTAAGAGATTAAAAAATATAAAAAATGTAGTATAAAAAAAAGAACAAAACCGAAGTTTAAAGAAAAGGAAAAACAGTTTTACCAAAACTTCTAGTACCGAAAAAAATAAAGGAAAGGAACACCAACTAAGACAGAGTAGAAAGTTTTGGACGGGAAATGGGGAAAACCCGTAGCAAAAACCCAGGAGCACAAGGGGATTCAAGATAAATAGCTAGGAGGCGATATTAATGAGAAGATTCGAAGGTATAATTTTTGATGAATTAAAGTCGACAATCGTGACACATAGTGGTAAGCACCAGGTAATGTAAATTAAAAATTTTTTGGGTAAAAGAAATTCAATATATCAAAATCAAATTAGAAAAGTTCAACGGTTTATTAATGGAGTTAAAGAAAAACCCGAATTCTTTACTGAAGGAGTAATTTTCTAAAACCCAAAGGACAATGCTCAAAAGAACCCAAGTAATATGGGCCAAATAATGTCTACCAACTATTAAAATATTGACTTCAGCAAACAAAAAAGTATATAATCGCAAAAACACAATATCAGGCCGAGGAAAAAAAGGAGCTGTAAGAACTCACAGGGTGTAAAGAAAATTTATTATTGACTCACGAATGAATCAGGCACACAAATAAGAAAAGGAATATTCACGTAAACTAATTGACTACAAGAAAGCCTTTGACTCAACACCACACACATGGCTTATTCAGATTTTACAAAAAATATAAAATCAACCAGAATTGTAAAAAATTTTTGAAGACGAATGGAGACATGGGAACAAAACTAAAAAATAAAAAGAAAAACCAGCAGTAAACTACAGATCCAATACAAATTAAACGTGCATTTTTCCCAAGGTGACTCATTAAGTGCATTATGGTTTTGTTGTCATTAAACCCCCGTCACTATGTTTTAAAGAATCGAAAATCGGATTCAAAATTAAGGACAATAATGTGGGGATGTCACACAATTTCCCACCTATTCTACATGGAACCTAAAGTTGATGCCCTCAAATTTTGCTCAATAAAAGTCTATCAATAACTTTGAATTTATCAAGATATTGCATGGAGTTTGGAGTAGACCCAAAAGTAAGGGCGTACATATCGAAAAGGGAAAGGGTTTCCAAGCGAAGAGTTCCGCTAGATGATGGAATAGGATTGGAATAATGGGCGAAACGTGTAAGTTAAACAAAAAATTTAGGATTCTCACAACTGCCAGAATTTAACATAAAAATTATGAAAGCAAACTTGATAAAACATACAAGAAACGATAAAGTCTATCCCCAAGACGCAACTAAACGGTAAAAACAAGTCACGCAATAAAACATATGCTGTACCAGTACTGACATTTCATTCGGAAAACCCCTTAAATGGAGCAACAGACACCACGCGTTGGAAATTAATTCGTACTACACTTACCAAACATAGAATACTCATCCAAACAGCAATGAGAATTGAATTCCAAGAGAAAAAGGAGGACGGGGCCTAATTATCGGAAAAACTTATATGATAAACAAATAGACTTTTAAGAAAATACTTTTTTTTCAAAGAGCAACCAATCCACATGCATAGGGCTTGGTGCTAGCTGACAAATTTTTAATCCACTCAAACTACAAAAGAAAAAAAGTCAATCTACAAGGGAAACTCAAACTGACGCTTTTAAAAGAGTTCTTCTCAGAAAAGACCCTACAAAGAGACATTAGATGAACTAACAAAGGGCACGTAGATATTAAGCATCAAATAGGTGGTTAAAAACGGGGAACTATTTGGAGAAAAAAGAGGTTTTTTTGATGGCTATTCAAGACAGAGTGTTGCGACGAAAAAATTATAAAAAATAATAATACAAGATGCGACAGTAAACGATCAATGTAGAAAAATGTAGTGCAAGAGGTGAAAAAATCGAACCATATACCGGGTGCAAGTCACTAGTCAAACAGATTACCTCTACAAAAATAAAACCCAAGTAGCAAATTATTCATCAAAAACTGCAATAAATAAACCTCTTGACACCACACACCTTATACAAATACAAACCCGAGAAATACTAATAGTAAAATTACAATTTTATTACGACCCCACAGTTATAACGACCAAACGATAATCACAACAGACCGGTTTTAAAATAATTTACAAAAAAGAAACAAAAAACTACCCTTAAACGCGTTGCTTCCCAATGGCCCTAAACTCGAGACCACGTGGAAGAAAAAAATTGACAAAATAGTGAACTTGCAATTGAAAAACAAGAAGATGGGAAAAAAAGAAAAAAATAAAAACAATCCCCTTCATTTATTCAGCCAACGGCACATACCAAGAAGCTACAATGAAAAAAAACATAAACAATAATCTTTAACCCAATTTTTACATCGAGACTAAAAGGCAGTAATCTAAAAAAATGTAGAAAGTTCGTAAATTTCTATACTAAGAAAGATACTTCGAGATTTGAGAAAGCTTCCATCCTGACATGGTTTTTGTGGTTTCCCCTAGTCCCCAAAAGCAAATGCTAGGATGGCGACGGAAATCGGCCCCGACTACCGCAGAAAAAAAACATCATCTACAAAAAATTTACAATTTATAAAAGCTTATTTTATTTAGAGTTAAGACAAAAGTAATAAGTATGTAATAGGTACACATGGAAGTACTTACGTAAAGTCCGTAAAATGTTAGCTTTCCCGGTTTTAACCGGTTTGTAAAATACATCCAAAAAAATAATAATAAATAAAATGTACGCATTTCGAAATGATAATTTTCGAAAGTAACATAGTACATAACTGTACAAACTTACGAAATGAATGAAAAAGGACATTTTGTAAAATGGGAAAATCAAGGTGCGATAGCGGGGGGGGGGGGGGGGGGGGGGGGGGGGGGGGGGGGGGGGGGGGGGTGGGGGGGGGGGGGGGGGGGGGGGGTAAATTTGTTAATGTGTTTGGTGTACATGGGACCAGATGGCAAACAATTACATGCGTTTTTCAGTAGAATTAATTTTGTGAATCGTCTTCGTCATGCAATGGCTTCTGATCAGTGGCGTAATTGGAATAATTTCGGGACGGGTTCAAATGTCTGGTAGCTGGGGCCCGTGCCAGGACCCTTTCGCCAATCACATACTGTTATTTCTCATGTTTTGACTAAAAGAATTGCAATCAGGGGATCACCTTTTTTTTTTATGAAGGATAAAAAATTTAGTTGTTTTTGTAAGGATAATTTTTCATTTTGATTCCCCAACAAACTCGAAATAGGGAAAAACCCCGGACATTTACCTTTTTAAAAAAATAACCCGGACACAGATGCAGAAGAATCCCAAAAATAGTAAGGTAAAAAATAAAAAGGGTCAGATGGTTACCCTACATTTAACATTTACTTGTTGATTTTAGGAAAGCATTTTGTTTCAGTACCTTTTTCCTTTTTTAAAAAAAACAAAAACAGGTAAACTAACCCTTTTTCTATAAATTTTGGGGATTTTTTTTTAAAAAGAAAAAGTTTATCAATCTTGCAAAATATAGTTCAAAAGTATTCAATATTTTTTTGTGGAGTACCCACAAGGATCAATATTGGACCCCTTTTATTTATTCTTACATGATGATATATCTACGATAATGGGAGGAATCAATTAATTTATATGCGATGATTGGTCTTTTTTAGAAGGTGTGGATGTTGAAGAGATCGTAAGACGTCTTCAAAAAAATTTTTTAAAGAGGAGGTGTTTGGTTTAAAAACTCGGGAACTTATTTTAATTATAGTAAAACAAATTTTATGGTTTTCATAAGGCTAAGATATAAGCGAATGTATTCATTTGACTTTTGAATTGAATGTAAGAAATTTTAGAGAATATGAATTAAATATTTTGGAGTTTTTTTTTGATTGTAATTTAATTTTAAGAAACATTATGAAAATTATGTAAAAAGTATCATCAGCAATAGGAATTTAAGTAGAATGAAAGGTTTGTAACAGAGGAAGTTGAGGTTATTGTAGACTTTTTTATTCCCCCTCTATTATTGATTTTGTTTAGTGGTTTGGGCAGTAAGACCTTCTTCCGAAATTTTTGTACTTTAGAAGAGAATTGACCACTGTTTGATTCATTCCTAGAACCAAGTTTTTCAAATTTATTGCTTCAGATTGAGGAAAGAATAAATATAGCGTACTGGTAAATACATACAAATATTGAAAGGTTGTATTCAGGTATTTTACCCAATATTTTTCAATTTGTGATCGTGATAGAAAATTTTATTTTAATAAAAATCTTTAAAGTTCCCAAAATTTAATTCTGAACATTAAAAAATCCCCCCTTTTACAGAGGGGTATCCTTTCGGAATTCAATTTTTCTTATGATATTAGAAGCCGTTTACTGAGCTAGGGAATATACAATTTAAAAGTAAAATTGAAGCAAGATAAGAATCGAAGAAAAAAAGAAGAATTGATTTTTTATTTATTTTTTGGGCATTGTCTCTGTGTTTATGTAATGTTAATTTATCTTCATATGTTCTTATTTATGATTTTGCTGTTCTCTTTGTTTGTTTTATTTTATTTTATTTTATTTATTTATTTAACGTCTATCCTATTTAGTTATAAAAAAATGATTTTTCAAAGGGGGAAAACTAAATAAACTAATTTTTTCATAGATGAGAAACAACAATAAATTACATTTTCGTAAATATTTGAAAATGAGCATTACAACAACAATGCATTTAACACAAGAATTTTGGTAACAAATTGAAGATATTATAGCATTCAATAAATGAATCAAATAAAAAAAAAGGGGGGAGAATGAAAAAAAAAAAAAAAAAAAAAAAAAGAAAAAAAAAAAGAAAAAAAAGAAAAAAAGAAAAAAAAAAAAAAAGAAAAGAAAAGAAAAGAAAAAAAAAAAAAAAAAAAAAAATTAAAAAAGAAAAACGAAAAGAAAAAAACTGATTTATTAGACGATCCCACTCCAACGAATATGGGGTTTGCCAAAAATCAGGAAAAGCAAAAACAGGGAGTTTTAACAAAAATTTCGGCGGAAAAGAAACCACCGAACGCGAAATTTTATTTTTTGGGGTTTAATTTTTTTTTGTGTTCAAATCTTGACTCATATATATAATTATATCAATTATAATTATTTAAAAAATTTTTATGTCAAACTGACACACAATGTAAGGGCACTAAATCAAGTTGAAAGCTCCATCATTGGGCGGCAACCAGCAATCTAGGCAGAAAAAAATTGTTGAAAAAACATTGTTTATATCATAAAAACAAAAATGAACAAACAAAGAGGAAAAAACAAAAACAATTTTAAGAGCATGAAAGGTAAATTTAACAACACAAACACCAGACAATAAAATTTCAATAAAAAGTTAAAAATCAATTTTTTGCTCTTTTATTTATTATCATTGGGTTCAATTTTTTCTTTTAAATTGACAATTCCCAGTCAGTAAACTGGCTTCTAATACATAAGAAAGAAATTTCCAAAAGGTACCCCTGTACATAAAAGACTTTCTAAATGCCTTTAGAATTTTAAACTAGGAAATTTCCAAAGAGTTTATTAAAATAGAATTTCTACACGTCAACAATTTTAAAAAATTGGGTAGAATACCTAAAAACTACCTTTCAATACCTTTTTTATGTTTTACCAGCACGTATATTCATCCCCTCCTCAATCTGAAAAAAATCAACTGCAAATCTTGGTTCAAAGGGGAAAAAGAATCAAAAAGATGGTCAATTTCTTCTGGAGTACAAATACTCAGTAGAAAAGGCCCTTTTCTGCCCAACCACTAAGCAATAACAATAACAGAGTGAAAATAAAAAATCTAACAATAACCTCAACATTCTCTCCTGTTACAAAACCTCTTTCATTTTT
>JAMZAV010007879.1:0-30858 GCA_024449915.1 Sweltsa coloradensis | reverse complement strand
TCATCTGCAGCTGCAGATAACCATACGAAGCGGTAATATGTAAAAGAGCTTCCGATAAGATTTGCGTGCATTTTAAACTTGTACTTCCAATAGTGAGGCTGATAATATTCAATTACCCATTTCCCGCAATAAAGCACGATCAATTCGATACATCAGGAATATATTGTCCTGTGAGAAAGCTGCTAATTTATTAAACTCATCTTCTGGTGCCTTGTATGTTTTGTCTCCGTGATTTTTAAAGAGCAAGAACTATTTAGAAACCCCCAATAATTAAATCCAACATTATAACAACGTCAAAATGCAGTTATTTTAACAAATAAATTTCTCACTATCTGTGTTTGGCTAGCCCTATTCGCCTTTAAAAAGAAACGACACGCACCAAGCGGAGAAACGGCGAAACGCTCAGACGAGGTCGCTCCGGAGGTGGGTGTGGCGCTTGCGTTTAAAACTACACGGCGCGGCAAAGTTTTTGTCCAAGATAATGTCCAATAGTGAACGATATTGTTGTGTTCTGAGGTGCACATAAGGTAAAGCCACTAAGCCAACCATTATAGACGGCACAATTATACCAAAGAAGATGACATGGCAATAAATAAAGTAAGATCTAGGTTCTAAGTTTTGTGAAAACACAGGCCTGATTCCAAGTAAATATTCCAAAGATGGTCATTTACTTGTTATTATTTCTAGCCGACGGTGTTATAATAGTGCCTCAAGCCCAAGCCAAGCCTCAAGGTTTATAAACAAACGGCAAGTATTTCGATTTTAAAACACGAAACAATAATATTGTAGGTATGGATTGTAATCTGAATAACAATAATAATTGTACTTTTTCAGTATAGAATATATACCATGTATAGCTAGTCTGCTTTATTCCACGGATGATAAAACTATAAATACTCTGTAACTCGCTGAAAGATGCATTCTATTGTTTATTAAGGGTTCAGTAATTTGCAATATCGATAGTGGTAGTTCAAACATCCCATTGCCGTTCACTTGAGACACATATTTGAAAGGTCGACGAGTTGATTCCCACCATCAGAAATCTTCACTGAACGTTTTACCCAAGGTTTACTCAGTAAAAAGTGAATGCTGGATCAGTCACATTTGAATATCCTTTGTATACATTTCCTCCCAAATATACTCACACGACCATGTATAGGGCCTACGTAGTTGGACAACAAAAGACAGACAAGTTTGTCCCTTGGCAGTTGGGACATTTTAATTCCTACGAAACAAAATTTATTTTTCCATCCATTCTAGTTCTATAATGTAACGACAATACAAAAGTTAAATAGTTACCGTCTCGGGTTCGAACCCCGATCGGGATGGATTTTTTAATTTCTGGATTGTATTAAATATTAACAATTCCACCTACGGGAGTGTTTCCCGACTATCCAAATCGAGAAGAAAAAAAATATATAAGATGTTTTACAATTGACGTGTAGCGAACCTGCTTATTTAGTTACAATAATAATAATCAAACACCCGGTTCCAACTCAAGTCAGGTCGGGGGGTGACGTATCACCAATTTCTCGGGCTGTGGACTTTCAGTGTTTGCTAGCCAGGCTCAACACCTCCTCATCTACTTTAATGTCTTCTATGACAGGCATTTCTACCAGTTCTCTCCATTTCTTTCTATCCTCCCAGAGTCTTTCTTCATTAATTCTTTCCCATGATTTCCCTCTTTCTTCAATGTTCCATTTTATTTGGTCCCTCCATCTATCTCTTGGGCGTCCAACTCTTCTTACTCCCCCCATGTGCGTTCAAATTCTCTTCTTGGTATTCCATCTTGTTTCATTCTTCGTACGTGCCCATACCGTCAAAGTCTTTCTTTTCCTATTTTATTTCGTAAACTTTCCACTCCTAGTTTGTTTCTTATTGTTTTGCTCCGTACCTTGTCTATTTTTGTTAAGGCTACAGAACTTCTTAGAAATTTCATTTCTGCTGCTTGTAATCTGCTGTCTTCCTTTCCTCCTATTGTCCATGTCACGGATGCATATGATATTATTGGGAGGAAATACATTTTGTACAATAACATCTTGCACCTGGATGATATTTCTTCTTTCCATAATAGTTTACGTACACTTTGGTAAAATTTGTCGGCTAATATAATTCTCCTTGATATTTCAGCATCTAGTTTTGCGTCTTTTGTTAGTATACTTCCGAGGTATTTAAATGCTTCTGCAATGGCCAGCTCTTCTCCCCGTAGTATTATCTTCTTTTGATTTCGTTTACTTTTCTTCGTTACTATTAATGTTTCACTCTTTTCAATGCTTATTTTCATGTTAAACTTCAGTATTTCCTCATTCCATCTATCTACGCTCTTCTGGACTTCTTCAATGGAATCTCCCATCTCACTATATCATCTGCAAATATCATCGTTTTAGACTTTTCACTTTCTGTGGGTTCAACTTTACGCAGTATGTTATCCATAACAATGGTAAATAATGTAGGTGACATCACACTACCTTGCCGTAGCCCACTGTTTATTTCAAACCAAGTAGTTCTACCAAATGGTGTTTGAACACAGCTCTTTGTTGTGACATATGTGCTTTGAATTCTTGTTATTAGACTCTGTTCTACGTCTGCATCTTTTAAGCATTCCCAAGCTTTAGCTCTTGGGACACTGTCGTATGCTTTTTCTACATCCAAGAAGACCATGAACATTTCTTCTCCCTTTTCCCACTTTTTTCCATTATTTGTCCGAGCGCAAATATGAGATCAATGGTTGAGCGGCCAGCTCTAAACCAATATTGTTCCTCTCTCAAACTTGGCTCTACTTGTTGTCGTAGTCTTCGATCTAGTATTTTCTCGTATATCTTTGCACACTGGCTCATCAGCGTTATTCCTCTATAATTTTGACACTTCTTCCTGTCCCCTTTCTTAAATGTTGGCACTATAATTCCTTTCCCCCAATCATCTGGTACCTTCTTTTCTTTCCAAGCTGCACTGGTCACTCTCCACATCCAATCTATGCCTGCATCCCCTGCAGCCTTGATCATCTCCACAACTATTTCATCCTCTCCCGAAGCTTTACCATTTTTCATGGCTTTTACTGCTTCAACTACTTCCCGTCTTGATATTTCATTTCCTATTATTTCTTCTATTTCTTCCTCATTGGTGTTCTGACAGATTTCTTTTGTTTGGTCCCCTTCCTGAGTTTGGTTATGATTAGTATCAGGTAAAGGGCCATTCACAACCAACTTAGTAGCTAACTTAGCCTCTAACTTAAAGGTTTGTCTTATGGAAAACAACACGTCTGTTCATGACCAAACTTAGCCTTTAACTTACACTTATCAGCAACCGAAAGTTTGCAAACTCCAAGGTTTTACTTAGCAGCTAACTTAACATTAAGCTTTTAACCAATCAGAGAGAGACTCGAGCCGACAATTTCCGGTCATATCCGATTGAAAACGTAAACAAACAGCAAAAATGGATCCCAAGGAACATCAGCTATTGTTCGATGAAAAGCTATTGAACGAATTCATGAAAAGGCCACTGCTATATGTAAAATCTTCGTCTTTATACAAAGATAAGAATATAAAAGAAAACATGTGGCTATCGATTGGGGCAGAAATGTCAACTGACCGTCAGTATTATTAACGTTTATTGCGGCACTAGGCCTAGCCCCCAGCTAGGGCTAGGCCATGTGAGGTTATGTAGGGCTTACGTCACGTTGTCTTAGATAAATACATTTATTATTTTTTTTACCATCAATTATTGTTTATAAACTGTACAGTGTATAGTCAATCAATTCTATAATGCTCCCTAAAGGCCATAGAGAAATGGCTAGGCTAGGCCTACTTACTGAATGCTGAATGTTATTGTATGTCAAGCATTGGCACGATAAAAGTAAACACTGCAAATCTGTGTTGTGATTGGTTTAAAAACATCTATCATGCACAGCCACCTAAAGTTAGAGGCTACGTTAGCTGTAAAGCACTGGCTAGCGGCCTAAATATCAATCATGAACAGCCACCTAAAGTTAGAGGCTAAGGTTGCGTTCCGTAGAAGCGACCGGTCGACCATTCTGGGCTCGACTGGGTATTGTTATTTTCATTGTTTCACTCAACGTCTGATTGTTGGGGACTGCCTTGGCTCCGAAATGGTGCGTGCATCTACAAGGCCGTGTTTTAATGAAAAGTTGTGGTATCTCGTTAAAATGTTACATAAATCATATCATTTACTAAATAAATGAATGATTTGAATAAAAGAATGAATGATTTATTGTCTACCCTTGTGTAGTTACAGGAACATTGCCGGTAGTTGACATCATTCCATGATTTTCAAAAAGAATTTGAAATAACCGCGCTTTCTTCAAAGACCAGCCCACGACCGGAATAAAACAGTGGGCTTCTTGGTCTCGACCACAACAGTCAAAACAGCAACGCATCGCATACGTTTCTTGCAAATCTGATCTGTCATTGGTGAAAATTATGTTTACTTAAATTCCATTGGTCGCAGACTGGTCGTTCTGGTCGCCTTTACGGCACACAGCCTAAGTTAGCTGCTAAGTTAGAGGCCTAAGTTGGTTATGAATGAGCCTTAACCTAGGCATATTAAGTAGGTTTTTGAAATATTTCTTCCACATGTTTTTCACTTCTTCTGGGTCAGTAATAAGAGATTCATTGTTGTCTGTCAGGTATCTTGTGATTTCTTCTGTTTTTCTTTTGCTTCTCATTAGTCCATACAACAATTTCTTATTTGTATCAAAGTCCTTCTCTAATTTGTCTGCAAATATCTCCATTGTATTTTTCTTTTCTGCCATTACTATTTTTTTAGCTTCATATTTATACTTTTTGTACTTTTCTTCATTTTCTTTAGTCCTGTTTTTATCCTTTTCCTTTCGGGCTACATTTTTGCGTTTAACAGCTGTCTTCACTCTTCCATTCCACCACACAGTTTCCTTTTCCTTTCTTATGCCACCTGCCCTTCCACATATTTCTTCAGCACTACTAATAAATACTGACTTAAGTAATTCCCACTCCTCATCTACTGATAACAAATCATGTGTTGGATACTTTTCCTCTATCAGTCTTCTAAAGGACAGCATGTCAGTCTTCTCCTGTAATTTCCATGTCTTGATTTTTGGAATCTTCCTCCTGGGATATAGTCCATGATTTTGGTCTTTATTATTCACTCTTATAAGGCTTACAAGTAGTCTGTGGTCTCCATCTAGAGACACGCTGGGAATTACTTTTACATCAGTGATATCTTTGGCCATGTTGCTACTTATAATAATATAATCAATAACTGACTCAGATGAGCCATCCCAGGCATACCGAGTTATTTGTTGATCCTTTTTCTTCATGAACCAGCTATTTCCAATTCGAAGTCCATTCCTGGCACACAAATCAAGTAGATTTTCTCCTTCCTTGTTCCTTGGCCCATACCCATGGACCCCTAGTACCTCTTCATATCCCGTTCTCTCTCTCCCTACTTTGGCATTAAGATCTCCCATAATTATTACTTTTCTCTCTGTGATTTCTTCTTCCAATTGTTCAAGCCATGCCTCCTTTTCGGCCATCGCTAACCCAACTTGCGGTGCATAGCATTGTATGATTTCTAAAGCTACTTTATTTATAAATATTTTTATTTTCAAAATTCTGTCACTCTTATTGTCTTCATGGACAATGTTTTCTTTCCACTTTGGGCTGATAATAAATCCCACTCCATTTTTGCCTTCATTTGTGCCCGACCATAATAATTTGTATCCTTCTCTCAGTTCTTTGGTTCTTACTCCCTTCCATTTAGTCTCGCACAGTCCTAATATCTCCAATTTTTTCGACATCATTACATCTATTAATTCTTTAATTTTCCCATTTAATGTAAAAATATTTAGGGTTCCTATTTTAATCATTGTATGCCTATGTTTGTTGTTATTACATCTATTTGTTCTGTATTTATTGTACCATTGTTTCTTTGTCTTTCTCATCAGTTGTTTTCTTATTTTCTTCTTGATCTCCACACCCACCTTGTGTGAAAATCCTGTTTTCCTAGATATGAATATCTTTTGTATTTTTGTGTGTTGTGACTTAGTTTTTGTAGGTCTTCTGGGTGGTCTTGTCCCTTTCTTGCCATTAAGTTGGTTATGTACATCCTTGTTTGTGCCCCCATTTGTGCTTCCCTTTTCCAGTTTTCACTTATTCCCTCCAAGTTTGACATGTCTAAGAACGTTATATTTTCTTCTTCACAAATATTTTTGATATGTGGATTTGCACTTACTCCTGTCCATGTGGTCAGGCCACTCATGGTTATTTATAATATCAAGAAATATTTATTTAATGTTGATGCTGGTGGATTTTCGCCAGGCGACGCGTAATTTTATCGATCGATAATGAGTTTTTATCGGAAAGTGACTGTCCAAATTTATCCCGTAAGTCTAGGCTAGGGCCCTAGGCGCCTAGGCCAAAACCGATCTTTATGTTGATTTTGATGTATTGTCTTCAGCAGGTCTGATTTTGTGTTGATTTTTTATTTTTATTTTGGGCCTCCGGCCTACCACGAAAATGTTTTCCCCACATGATTAAACATTATATATCCCTGGATTCCCTGGACATTATAACTTTAAGACAAGAATGCACTGTATTTAATACATTGTAAAATTATTATTGTGCAAAATATAAGCCAGGGATCCTAGAACCTAGTTTGAAACCCAAAGGCCCTACTTCTGGAGATGACTTTTCCAAAATGCCTGGTTTTTGAGCTTGCACACAGGAAATGTATGATAGGCCTAATGATGGTGAATTTCTAAACATTTTTCATGTGTTGATCGCTCAATCTTGATATTGGCTTGATTTCGCTCGATCTCAAATCTCGCTCGAAATTCAAACAGGAATTCTCATTTCTGCTCAATCTCTCTCGAATTTAAAAATTAAGCTCAGAATCGGACTCGACTCGGATTCGAAATAAGGTAATTTTTAGAATTCGGAAACGGACTAGACTCGAAACAAAAAACTAAGAATCGCACAGCCCTAGTCTCTATTGCTGCAATATTGCAATTTGAGACGGTGAGTGGTGGTGATAGATTCAAGGAAAATTAGTAGGGCCGCTGTGCAAATCCACGAAATTCGAATTCGAATCCATGGATTCGGATTCGAGCCAATTTTAGCAGATTCAAGTTTTCAAAGTATTCAAAAATTTGGTTACCCGCCATTTACCCGCGTGTTTTAAGAAGGCAGCAATTATGTCTTTAAACGCGAATTAGGTTACAAAATTTCAAACAAAGGTTTTTTCAAAGTTTTGGTGGAGGTGCCGGGTAGGTAGTCAAAATTAAATTAATCCTAAGCTCCTGGCTGGTACATATGGTGGAGGTGCCGGGTCATAAAGCGCAATTGTGAGATCGTAATAATCGTATGTAGCTAAACATACTTCATATCAAAATATTGACATTACACAAAAAATGCATCAATTTCGTAGTTTTGGTGGAGGTGCCGGGTAGTCGAATTAATTTGGTGGTAAAAACTGTCAGAAACTTACAAAACTGAAGGCTGAAATTGAGCTGAATTAAAACTGATTCTCACTCTCATGTGCTTGTTTTTCTTTTAAATTAATCATAAATTGTCCTGGAATTTGTGATAGGCCCCTACCGATAATTTTAAACTGTTTTTTTTTTTTTTAAGTTGTGCGTAATCAAATTGTTTTTTGGTAAATTATGAAAGATCGCGAATTTATATTTTCAAGACACGAATTTTCAAACTTAAAACAAAAAAATTTTTGCACATCTCTCTCAATCTTCGGAACGATTCGATACAGATTCGAAATGAAAAACATGGATTCGGACACCCCTTGATCGTTTCAACCCTTTTCAACCCTAGAAATTAGTTACAAAAAACTATTCTTTCTATACCGCGGGATTCGAACCCACGTCCTCGTAGGCCTTGGACCTAGTAATCAGTTTCGGTCAAGCTTTTTACAATTGCTGGTCGACTTTATTATACAGGCGACGTAAGTTTTCTTTCTGTGAGTAGTTTTTAGACAATTATGCCATCGATCTAAAGTCAAGAAGCTATTGAAAAACAAAACTGTATAAGAGAGCAAGCTTGGAATGGGTCGATACGAATTATTAGGAACGGTTAACGAATGGTAACGTGCACTTTTGTATCTTATGTACTGTAGGCAACTTTCCGCAACTCTCGGGTGCAGGGGGACAAGTTTTGTAAAAGGTGTTTGCAGCCAAAAGCCACCGTCAAAATGTAAATCTATTCCACCAAATTTAGGTGACTTGAGAAAAAAGCAAATTTTGAAATCAAAACATACATTGTGGGATAAATGGGTGTTGCTGTTACTCATCGTTGTGATTGTTCCGAAAGAGACTAAGCTTTGTGAATGTAAAACATTCCCCGACCAATCAGAATTGCTTATTATTACACCTAGCGCTAGAAATAAGAACCTAAGTGCAAAATATTGCTTATGATAGCTGTCATAGGTAGGATGTTGATTCTAAGTAGGCCTATAATGATGTAGCAACTAGTACGCCTACCCATAAGCTAGGAAAGTGTTAAAAGATGATCTAGGGCCTATACAAAAATAACTGTTCAACGCAAACGTACATTTACTATTTAACATTGTTTACTAGGTGTAGGCCTAACGAATGACGAATAATAAACCAAAGTCACAGCCATGTGAAATGAAAACTTACACTGCCTGAAATATGAAAGATGCTAAAAGTGAATCATAGGGGTGGTAACGTAAAAACAAATGATCAAACCATGAGCTTTTTGGCCATAGGTGGCAACGTACGTTGTGATTTCAAAACTTGCATTCGGCTCAAAACGTCCGTTTTGGGAGTCGCGTGACCCTCCAAGTCACTCGTTTTCAGAGGCGACTGAAACTTGGGTCCCAGGGTGTAGTTGGTAGGTGGTGATTAGGAGAGCAGGTAAGACAGGTCTGATGATGGTTACTGCCATATAGTACTAATATAACCAATAAAAGTTAACTGATATTTGCACGATAGTTTCCACCGAGCACATTTGTTAACTTCGTGCTTTTAATGCACAGGCAAACATTGGTTAATGCGACGTGCTTGAATAGGCATCCCATGTAAGGTCGAAAGGTAGGACACAACTTAAGTTAGGAGGTGGGTGGAAAGGGGTGGTAGGAGGTGGTGCTTAGGAGAGCAGGTAAGTCAGGTCTGATGGTTTGGTTTGGCTAGATAGGGTGAAGGTAGGTAGGGTACCCGATAAGTAGGTTGTGTCGTTATCAATCTAGGGCTGACAAAAGTAGTTATTTACACTAATCGTTAAAGCAACTCTACCAAAATAGGGGCTATGTATTTTGTTAGACGTGCCCTTATTTATTAAACTGTTCATTTAGTTTTGCATCGCATTTGCAAGTATGTTTCGTTTGAGTAGGTCCTTAAAAAGCAATCGAAAAAGAAACCTTTGTTGTTTGTATATAGTAATCCGCTCTAATTCAACTTGACCTGTATTGTAATTTGAGTATGGTAGGCCTACTAGGTCTATTGAAGTGTGGCAGGGGCAGTTAGATAATGAAAGTAAACACAATCTTAAAGTAACGCAATGCAGTGCAACTGAACTCACCGAAAGTGTTTCAAGATCGCACCATGGCCGGACACGCTGGCTTCACTCAGTAGAGCAGGCGATGGGCCGAAGTGAGCAGGCTGTGGATCTTGTCGTCGGCAGAGAAACATGCGCGGCACAGAAGGCGGTGATCACTTTGTGAGCCAGCTGAAAGCAAGAGTATCATTGTGTTACAGTAGATCAATCAATCAACCTTTAATCACTATCAGAATTAACGGTAATTAATTTATTATGCATTGTAACAGTAGCATATTATTACATGTCTGAAGAAAAACTTAATTCTAACGTTTTATTAATTATAAGTTATTATTTATTAACAACTAGGCCCTGTAACATTTATAAATACTGCATGTTAAGAGTAAGTATGTCCAGTTATTAAATAAACAAAATAAATTTGTATTTAGAGTCTATCCACAACACAGCCTAACTGGTTTTCAGTGGGGGATATTAAATTAAAAGCCGACCAAGCCAACCCTGTAGGTGCAGACACCAATGACAAGCAAATGATGACCAACTAGAGACCGGCATATTTATGTAGAAAACGCCGCTCGAAATAAAGCTGAATAAATTAAATTCATTCGTATTCAGTGTCGACCCACTCAGTCATATTTAACCAGGGGACTAACCTTGCAGGCCCCGACGCAATCAATGAGCGAGCGGATAATAAGTCGATAACAAACCAGAAATCGATATTTTTGATAGGAAATATAGCAATCAGTGGTATGAACAGTACGAACACCCCCGGATCAATGCCAGAATCAACAAGGCCGATTCAGATCATAATGCACCACTCTAGTCTAAGGGGGGTGGGGAGGAGGAGCCCATGCTGGTCAGAATCAGTCACGGGTAAGGGGAGGAAGGGGGGTTTCTCACGTCGCGGTCGTCATCGTCTTTGTCATTGTTTGTTGTGTCATTGTCATAGTCGCCGGGGGGTCATCAAGGGAAGGGGGCAAGGTCCCCGACGACGATTGCCAGAGCTCGCCTCTAGTTTGGGGAGTAAGATACTCCGCTCTTACTAGCTGATGTTTGGGAGGTGGACTTTTTCTCTTGAATTGCCTTTTATGATTAGCAGAGCCATGGGCCAAATTCTACCCCGGGCCCAGACGTTTTTTTTTTTCACCATTTACTAATTCCTAAGTCAAGGAGTGATGATTCCACCCACGGTCAGCACCAGAATCAAGAAGGCTAATTCGGGACAATCTTTCGTGTGGCTCGTTGGTCTTGTGGCTAGCTTCCAATGCAGAAGATCCAGGGTTCGATTCCCGCTAAGTCATCAGTTCTTGGGTTAGGAATTTGTAAACGGTGACTTTGGAGCCGTCCTAGCAACAAGGCACATAATAAATTTAAATATGTTCTGAATCAGCCTTGTTGATTTTGGCATTGATCCGCGGGTGTTCGCACCATGGAGTTATAAATAGTACTGCGTACTGAGCGCAGGTTGTGGTTGGCGGTGTACAAGTTATGCACTTCAAACTGCAGACATTTTGATTGTTTACTTTGGTAACCAAGGTAAACCTAGGACCTACCCAGTTCATTGTAGCAAAGATTAACCTGCTAGTAGTGGTTTTTACAATCAAAATGGCAAATAGGCTCAACAAACAACACGGTCGTTGAGTGCTGTTCCATTTGAGCTAGACGCTCCCTATCATCCAACTCCATGTTTGCACTGTCCATACAAACTGATTGCTATATTTCCTATACTAGGAAAACGCTCAAGTCCCGCCGCGTTGATGGATGAGCTTTTATTAAAGTTTTAGTCTGCATGGGATATCTTTACTTTTGCGAGTGATTTGTTGCTTGTTTTGCTTCACGCAGCTAGGTGATTGTTGTCAAGTTCTATTGTTACTTGTCAATTTGTTATTATTGACCGTTAAAAACTTATATAAAGCTTTATTTCTATGGATTCTGGGTAACTTTGTCAACTTTTTCTTTCAAAGGTACTTTATCACCATAACCTTAATGTTCATGTATAATATGAACGTTGTAGCCCACCCGTTTGGTCAGAATTGGCCCAAATGGCACGAAATATGCACAAAACAATAACAAAGCTATATATTAAAAGCTTATTTCTATGAATTCCGGCTAACTTTTTCAACTTTTTCTTTCAAAGGTATCTACATCACCATAACCTTAATGTCCATGTATAATATGAACGTTGTAACCCCACCCGTTTGGTCAGAATCGGCCCAAATGTCACGAAAATATCGCACTAAAAATCGAAAAAAATCGTAAAAGTACGATATTCATGAGAATATTTCTTCGATTGTACCCAAAAACAATACACCTCTAAGTTCAGAGATTTCGAAGTCCCCTCAAATTTTCATCAAGATCGGATATGCCGTTTGCCTGGGTAGAGATTAACAAACAGACAGAAAAACAAACAAACCAAAAAAAACAAAAAAAAACAAAAAAAAAAAAACACCGAGCTAAATTTTTTTGGGGGTCAGTGAAATTGAAGTCTTCGCTTCGCTCTCCTAAAAAATATCGATCTTTGGTTGGTTATCGCTCACTCGTCAATTGCGTCGGGGCCTACAGGGTTGGCTTTGTCGCTTTGGTTTACTGTTCCTCACTGAAAATCAGTGATCTTATATGACTGAGTGAGTCGACCCTAAATCAGATTCATTTATTTATAATTTAGCATGTTGTGGGGCTCGTTGCTAGGACGGCCCTGAAGTAACCGTTTACAAGGTTGTGCGAACCTGGATTATTAATTTTGAACCAAACTACTTTCAAAAGAGTTGTCCATCAAACTTGGTCATAAAATTTTGAAACAAACCTGAAACGAACTCAACTTGAGGGATATCATAAAGTTCTAGGTACCATCCAATTAAAAAAAAAAAAAAAATGTAACTGGAAATCTAGAACCTTTTATGGCTAGGTATGGTAGGCCTAGTTCAAATTATATAGGAAGACTATCAATAGTCGTGGGTAGTGTTGGGACTTGGAAATTTTCACGTGAAAATTTTCATGAAAAATTTCAATTCATTGAAAATTTTCAAGGGCCGTGCATTGAAAATTTTCAAGTTTTTATTTTTATTATGTTGTTTAATCATGCAGTTAGTAGGCCTATTTGGTATTTTAGTATTTGGCTAACCTCTTGCACAGCAATAGCCCAAGGCCTAATGCATGCTGGAGCCTAGCCTAGAACAGAGGCATTGACATAGGCCTAGAAGTTTGTCAATGTGGGAGCTAGGTCACATTGCAAAGGGCCGTGCATTGAAAATTTTCAAGTTTTTATTTTTATTATGTTGTTTAATTATGCAGTTAGTATTTGGTATTTAGTATTTGGCTAACCTCTTGCACAGCAATAGGGTACACACACCTACGTCACAAATCGAGGGGAATGAGGGGTATTCTCCGTTTTGAGCCCAACTGGTGGACAAGCAACCATCGGTTCGCAAGTGGACGCCTGCTGAACGTCGCACAACTTATCACGCTCTAACTTTTATCCTATTCATTATTGGGGAAAAACTTAAGAGGAATAATATTTAGCAAATATATCATTCCTTCTAATAGCGATTACTTTGAATTTTTACACGGCCGTTAACTTGTTATTTCGATGTACATATTAAAATAAATTTTAAGACTTTTACTTGTTTTTTATGAAATTTAATAAAACAACTTCAATTGATAAAAATCTAGTGATCGGATTTTGACAAGACCACTTTCAAAAAATTCATCGGACTGTTTAGAAAAGAAATAAATAAACTTTCTAGATAGAAAGTGCACAGAACGAAAATTTATAGCATAGGGTAAAACGCATGGTATGTGTTTTCATCTAAAATACGCGCTTTTGATGTGCGGATGAGCCGTGAAAAACTGCACGCTATGCTGTAAAATTTCGTTCTGTGCTTTTTCTATCGAGAAAGTTTATTTATTTCTTGTCTAATTAGTTAGATGCATATTTAGAGAGAATTCTTTCTGAAATCCGATCAGTAGTTTTGTGTCAATTGAAGTTGAAAAGACTTAAAGATGTTGATAATTTTGTCATTTATAATGCGTACATTGTTATAACAAGCTAACGGTTCTCTAAAAAAAATCAAAATAATCGCTATTAGAAGAAATGATAGGCCTATGTTTGCTAAATATTATTCCTCTTAAGTTTTGTCCAAATAATGAATAGTATAAAAGTTAGAGCGTGATATTTGTTGAGCCGTTCATCAGGCGTCAACTTGTGAAATGAGGATGCTTGTCCATCAGTTAGATCCGCGCCGAGCTGTGACGTCACGTGTGTGTTCCCTATAGGCCTAATGCATGCTGGAGCCTAGCCTAGAACAGAGGCATTGACATAGGCCTAGAAGTGTGTCAATGTGGGAGCTAGGTCACTTTGCAAATACGAAGCCTGCAAATGAAGGTCTAGTTAACTTATTATTTTTGTAGGTTGTATAGGCAATAGTCTGGTTGGGCCCTAACCAGATAAAATCCATCTTTAATTAGCACAAATGCTAGAGGGTTATGCAGAACTTAAATGCCAAGGGTAGGGCCTACCCAGTGGAATGGAAAGACCGGGACAAACATTACTTTGGTGTGAAGTCTTCGCCTCCAATTAGTCTGTAGGTACCGACGTACCGTATTGTTAGTAGTCACTACTAGGAAGCTTTGCAAACGCTTTTTCAGGTGCGTTGTTGGATGAGCGTAATTTTATTTAAACGAAAAAAGCGTAAAATTGCTATTTTCACGAGAAATTATTTTTTGATTGCGCTCATAAAAGTGGTGGTTCTAAGTTCAGAGATTTTGAAGGCCCCCAGAAAATTTCATCGCAATTGGAGTATCGGTTTAGCCGGAATCGTGTTAATAAACAGACAACCGACAAAAAAAATCAAACCGATTTTTTTCTCCAGTGTAGTGAAATGGAATCTTCGCTTCGCTCATCCAATAATCTAGTCTTTCTCTTAACCACCCGAAACGTTCCGGGTGTATTTTTTAACATTTTGATATAGGCCTAATATAAATAAACAAATAAATAAATTGTATTTAGAGTCTATCCACTCAGTTATTTAACTGATTTTCAGTGGAGGACTTTAAATCAAAGCGACCAAGCCAACCTTGTAGGCCCCGACGCAATCGACGAGTGAGCGATAACCAACCAAAGATAGATTTTTTATTAGGAAATATAGCAATCAGTGGTATGGACAGTGCGAACACCCGCAAATCAACGCCAGAATCAACAAGACCGATTCAGAACAACTCTGAATTTACTATGTGCTTCGTTGCTAGGACGGCTCCAAAGTCACCGTTTACAAACTCCTAAGACACGAACTGATGAGTCCAAATCAGAAGTTAAAAACTACTGACTTAAGCGGGAATCGAACCCTGGACCTTCTGCATTGGAAGCAGATACGCTGACAAGACCAACGAGCCACACAATGTGGGGAGTTATGTTTTATGTTGCTTTTGTTTCCAACATTCATGTTGTATACTATCCCAATTCAATATTTAACATTTTTGTCTCAACGATTATTTTTATAATGTAGTCCTATTTTGCTGTTTGCAAATTGCAAGAATAAAATTAATCAACAAGATATTGCATATTAGACTTATTCCACCTCAGCCTGAGTCCCACTGTAGACCTTCATTGTTGATAGAAATAAATTATTTTTATTTATAATATGGTAAAATACAGTTCAAATAACATATATTAACAAACATTGAAAATTTTCATGAAATTTTCAAGATAATTTTTTTTCATGAAAATTCCCATCACTAGTCGTGGGGCATAGTGCGCTACTTGTAGCATGCTAGGCCTACATTTTTCGCGTAGGGAGGCATGTAGCGCGTTACTTTAAAAAAGTAAGGAAATATGTATGTAGCATGCTACAATTTTTTTAGCGTTACCCGGTACAGTGATATTTCTTGCCATGTAGGCCCGTAATCTAGTCTCACTTGCAACCTTGCACACACAACTCTCGCTCTCTCTCTCTCTCCACGTTGTCCGAAAATGCGAGCGATCTGTCACATCAGGAGTTTGTAGTCTTGACTACCAAAAATATTGCAGTGATTATTAAATTGCACAGTGCATCTTGATACTAGAGTGCTATTTCAGGGTCGTAAACTCGTAACTAAACACAGGCAAAGATGTATCAACGATAATGAGAAGTCGGATTAATGATTTAGAGCTTAATCTGTTCAATATTTATACGCCAATAGTCTGTAATGCTTACTGAAATTAGGCCTAAGTGATTCGCGACTTACATCCCCCCTCCCTTGGGACATTCCGGGCAATTAATAGATCGCTATTGTCCAGTAGGCCAACTCCGATCCTCGCCAGCGTTGTTTGTCGCATTCTTCCTCGTTGACAAGATATGAATGTTTCATTAGGCCTAGAATTCTTAAAAAGACTAGCCTAAACATTGAAAGAATGGAATGGTTATCGAAATGGAAACCGAAACTATTGTGGTTTTGATGATAGGTCACGATTGAGTCGACATACATAGAGCCAAAAATCTTCTCGGCACGACGTCAAAAGACATAAAAACTGGGTAATTTGAGAGCTCCACACACCCTACTAGGCCTAAACATGAATATGTAGAGGAAAAGTAGTGCGCTCCATTTCTCGTGTAGTGCAAATGTAGCGTCGCTAGGGCCGCTACATCCAAAAAACAGTAGACCTACCTAGCGAGAAAGTAGTGAAGCTACTTTATGGGGGCATGTAGCGTTAGTTAGCGATAGCATGCTACTTTTAAAAGTAGCAACCCCAAGACTGCCAATACACCACTTCAAATAAGTAAAATGTTTAAAATAGGCCTACAGTAGTACCTACAGAGAAGTTTAAATCTTAACGTTAGCACATCTCTACTGTCGACACATTCATAGGCCTAAGCCAAGAACTTCCACATCACAAGTTAAAAATGTGTGTCTTAAACTGGAATTGAACCCTGGACCTTCCAATTGGAAGCAGGCCTCTAACCATAAAACCTAGGCTATGCACCACACATAACATAACTTGCATAGGCCTAGATGAATAAACGTCACTCTAACCTAGCTTATTAACAAAGTTTCAAACCATTTTGGGCCTAGGCCCTATATTGCTACAATGCATGTACCGTACCCTATTAGATAATTTACTACCGGTAATTTAGTAATTTGCAGCCGTGGCCTTCAATATTTAGTAGGGTTGCCGTTTGATAATCGATATATCGATCGATACGATTATTTCCCGAAACGATCGATAATCGATTCAGTCCTCCAGGATCGATTATCGATATTTCGATAATCGAATAGCTCGCCCGCCCGAAATTTTGTAATTTACCGCCCGCTCTGCAGAACTTCATAAAATAGTACCAGTCAAGACATTAATCACTTTAATCCGTGAAAAATGCGTCCACTGCGAGATCCACAACACTCGTAAGGCGTGAAGTACGAAGCGCCTGCACTGTGCAGTATAGGCCACCAGCATGACGCCTGTGTGTTACAGGCCGGCTCGGCTCGGGCGGCAGGCGACTGCATTCCCGCGCCGCTCAGGTGCTGATTGCACAACCTCTGCGCGTCACGGCCAAGCAAGGTCAACAAGTATTTTATTGAGATGCAGCATTCCTCCCCACTCCACGCCAACTCGTAATCGCTTTTCTTATTTCCGTAGTGCTACGATAATATTATCTTATCAGTTCTCTCACACCAATATTACGTCGTCTTCCAAACTAATGTCTAACAATATTCATCTCGTCTCACGTAATAAATATCAGAGCATTGAATAGTTAAACTGATATCTCGTAAATGAATGAACGACAACCTCAACAAAAGCTGAAATGAAACTTCAAAGAACCACGATTTCCAAGAAGAACGACCTTCACAAAGACAACACTCAAGCCGGGTAGCATAGCGCGGTCTGTCTACTCCACTTAGCTCGCTCTCGTCGCGCCGGCCAGACGCTTGGGGGGGGGGGGGGGGGGGGAGCTCGTGAAAGACGTTGCTATTATAGCGTGGAAAAACCCTGTTCTGAGCAAATAGAAGGAACAAAAGGATGCACTCGCAAAAGGTCCACGGTTCGCGTCGGTATACCAGCAAATTTAGGCCTAATTTTGATTCGATTATCGATTATCGATCGATATTTTTTTTAAACGATTAGTGATCGATAATCGATTTAACTGGTCCGATTATCGATACTGAAATTTGTATCGAACAGCAACCCTAATATTTAGCAGTTCATTGCAATGAAACTCACCTCAGGTGTCGGAAGATCTGACTGAAATCAACGCTTCCCGTGGAGCTGGCTTCATCCAGTTGATGGGATAGACAGTCATCATAGACCACAGGGATCACTTGACGTGGGAGCGGAGATCACGCAGGGATCAGAAGTTCAGAACTCAACGTGGAGCCAACGTCATCCAGTTGGTGGAATAGTCATAGTTCACACAGTTCACTTGTTGCGGGAGATCATGCAGCGTTAGAACACAACGTGGAGTCAACGTCCTCCAGTTGGTGGAATAGTCATAGTTCACACAGTTCACTTGTTGCGGGAGATCACACGGTGTTAGAACTCAACGCTTCCCGTGTAGCCGACTTCATTCGGTTGATCAGGTGGTTGAAGCAGTGAGTACGGCAGAGATCTCTTCATAGGCAGGCTGAAACAAGAGCAGGTGGTGTTCTAATAAGACATGTCAACCTTCCAAGCAAAGTTTACAATGTGGACATACAACAACCAGTAGATTGAAGTTAGGATTAAAGCGCCCTATAGGTAAGACTACTGGCAAGACAAGGTTCAGCAATACTTGAACCCGAGCAGTCAGCGCTGGTTTAAAGATTTTAAATTGAATTATTGAGAATGTCTGCCCCCGGTGTTATTTTAACTATCTACTAACATGCAGAAAATATTTCTCCAAGTATCTCTTTTATTAATTTAAGATTTAGATTTTAAAGATTAATTCTTTTTGTAGAGTAGAAGTTTGACCCACCAGAACAATTCCTTGCAACGCGGGATGATGACGTAAGCAGACACCGATTCCAGAGTTGAGCCGCCACGAGCAGTCGTCTCTCCGCAGCAAGAACACGGACACGTCATGACCACAGGCTTTGTTCCTGAAAGTGGAAACACTAGTGTTGACATGGGTAAAAACCAGGCTCGTCAAGAGGCCAATAAGATCTGGAGACAATTAAAAGTTAAAAAATAGACAAAAAATAAGTATGGTGGCCATGGTGGTATATATCTTTAGGTGATTTCACTGCCAGAATTTTGTGGTCGCTTAATGCACGCAGTGCAGGCGGTCGCCGACAGAATGCGCGACGTGTCAGGTGGTAGTCACGTGACATAGAACTTACAAGATGGCGGCCTTGGGGACCAATCAGATGGCTTGAATTCGGAAATTCGAATGTTCCGCCTACGGATCTGAATGCACGGCCTTCAATAAAGTGTATACACACCGCCATCTCTCGAGGTATTAGAGTCGATAAAGAAGTTTGGAAAAATTTCTTTATCGACTTTCTCGTCACGTGACTACCACCCGTCACGTCGCGATCCTGGCGGCGTCCGTCTGAACTGCGTGCATTAAGCGACCACAAAAATAGCATTGCTGGATACGCAAGTGAAATCACATAAAAGATATATACCACCATGATGGTGGCTGGTATCGAGTGCAGCTTGGGACAACGTCGAAAACAAAGGATGTAGCACAGGATTTGAACCTATGCCCCTTGGGTCCACAGGCACTACACCAACTGTCCATTGATTGATTTTGTTGCTTAACGTCTATTAATGCAATACTGATATTTGAGACGATGTGGCGATAGATGAGAATGAAGGACAATTAAAAATACCCATGCCTTATGCGGGGTTCGAACCCACGTGTCTCGGGTGTAATACGCTTCGGATCTGCATCCAAATTGTATGAGCCCCCGCAGACGGCTGCATCAGTTGTATTCTCCAAAGAAGTCAACTAGGAGGGAGAACATTTTAGTTACTGGTGCGCGGGCACCTGAAATGTTGGGTCGAGTATATGGGGGCCTTCCAGATGGTAAAATAAGGTATGGGACCCGATTTTTGGGCAATAAATAAAAACAAAACTTTGGATGGTGGAGGTGCCGGTCCAGGCTTAATCAATACTTGTGAACTATATAGAAGATCATGTGACTGCTTGTTGGCCAGGAGGGGAAAAATATACCATTATCAACAAAAAGGAGTATTGATTGAGCATATTTTTCAGAGCTTTAATAAGCACGTTACCTACCTCATCTAGGCCGCTGGCCCGTGCCTGGTGGTCCCAAGGCGCCGCCTTATTGACCACCTGGCCGTTTGTTTGGTTCGGGTCACTTTGGACATCTGTTTGTGATGTCTGTCGAAGTGTCTACTGAGGTTGGGCGTGACAGCGAAACAGGCCTCGCAACGATAGACATTCTTCCCTTTCGGTATCTCATCGTCGGACTAGAAAAGACAAATAAATTAGTTTCTGGAGGTTCTAGAATGTTTCACAGTTGACAGTAAAATGTTTGGAATGAGCAAATGGTCATATTTTGATACTCGCGGATTCCAGAATGTCTTTGCCAGTCCAGATTTGACCAAACTCCTTGAAATTAAGGTTGGAATTTCATTGCAATTTAAATAATTTTGGGGAAACTTGACTTTACTGAATGAAACAGAATAGTGATTTGACCGGTGTGCTCACCTGGTGCATGGCAAGTAGGTCAATGAAGCTGCAACGTGATCCAGCAACCGTGTCGCCCAGGTAGTCCCAGTCACTCTTGCCTCGGTCTCATGATGCGATGCAGCTGCACTGGGAACAGTTGAACATACACCACTATTATTCATCATATTCATACTACACTCGGCAGGTAGGGTTCCTCTGGACAGGAGAGTGATAGGCCATGCTTAGTATGGGTTGACCGACCTTGACCTACATCAAGTGACCATCACGTAGGATACAAGATGGGTAACCTAGATGTAAGAAGCCTGCAAGGGATGTTAGGGAGCGACTCTGTGCTAGCTTTGATCACCTCCATGCAGTGGGGACTGATAGTCAGTGTAAGCCTGTGTGACCCCCGACCCAATTGAAGAAGATGATTTCGGAACATCCCTACTCACTATGGCCTAACGGAACTTTCCCCGTCCCTTTGACTACCTCTCCGACGGCGACGACAATGAAAACACGGACGAATGATTACACAGACGGAGACGACCACGACGTGGGGGAACCCCTGCACTCCTCATAGCCTACGCTTGTGACTGGTTCTTACCAGCACAGGCCTGTCCTCTCCTTGTCCACCCGCGTCACCCCTTACGTCCCTCCCTTTGTCTCGATTAGCCAAAGTGCATAAATATGAGACGTTCAATCAATTTTAGCCCTAGGTCCCTACCATCAGAAAGCAGAGGGCTTGGTTACTGGCCCAGCCCCCCCCCCTCAAACTACCTAAGTACCCGTGTAAAACGGAGCCCTACCTTTATACGCACACACGAATGAATGGTTAATATCAAATTTGCATTTTAATGTGACATCTACGGTACCAAGGTAAATGAATGCCTAGGCCTACCCGAAGCCCTGGGGGTCGAACATGATTTGGCAAAGTTGGCCTGACCTCGGTGCATGGTACGGGCCAGAGAGATTGCAGGCCCCAAGAAGGGCGGAAATAAACAATATTTTACTACATTTTATTCAATAAATGATTTACTACTTCTAATCGTGCTAGAATGATTTGAATGTTGAGAACGTGAGCGCCTATAAGAACACGAAGGGCAAGGTGGAAGGTAAATGACCACGAGGTGTCTCGAAACCAACTTTGACTTGTACTACATAATTATACATTTCGAAACTAATTTGAATTCACATTAAAAAAAAGCAATAAATAAAAGGGAAATGCTAGGGTTAGGTAGAAACACTGAACGATAGTTGGATAGTGGAGTGTACCTTACCAGGTAGGCGACGATTAGCGTGGTCTTGGCGAATGAAGGCGGAAGAATGAACGAGGCAATCGCGTGATCCAGTGAACGCCGTGAGTCGAGACTCGAGAGGGGCGTTGTCTGCCACGTCATAGAGGCGCACCCAAGGCGCGCACTAGGGTGCCCGTCACGTGACACGATCGGCCAGGCGGGAGTTTTGAGTGTGGAACGCAACGCAACTGATCGAGCCGAGGTGTACTGGCACGTGGCCTACTCCCAGTCCCAGGGTACCTACACTCTGGACGGGAACTAAAGATATATACCTACCCCCCCCCCCCCCAGCACAGACAGTAACAGTACCAAAATATTGTATTTTTTTTCATCCTGACACTATCTACCAAAATTGGTGGTCTCGCGCGTAGCTAGCTCGTCGGCTACCTCTATCAGCAATTAGTGTCCGATAGGTTGATCCGACTTGCGACGTCATAGATACAGAGCACCTAGTGGATTTAATTTGATACCGGAGATGACGTGAGATTGATTGGATATTGCTTAACGTCTCATATTTATGCAACTTGGCTAATCGAGACGAAGGGAGGGACGTAAGGGGTGACGCGGGGGGACAAGGGGTGGACAGGCCTGTGCTGGTCAGAACCAGCCACAAGCGTATGGGGAGGGCAGGGGTTCCCCCACGTCGTGGTCGTCTCCGTCTTGTGTCATCATCCGTCCGTGTTGTCATTGTCGTCGCCGTCGGGGAGGTAGTCAAAGGGAAGGGGAAAGTTCCCCGACGACGACCCGAGCTCGCCATTAGTTTCAGGGAGAAGAACTCCCCTAATCACGGGCCAAACCACGAGAAGGTTGCGAGTTGGTATTAGAAGGCGAAACTAGGGCGCTTCAACCGGTTAGGTCATATTGCGCCATTCTTGCCTAGGGTCTGTGGGGAAGGCAGATACAGCCACAGGGGAAAAGGAAAGGGTGGATTTCTTACTTCGTCGTTTTTCGTGTCGTCGTCTTCAGGAAGGTCGTTGAGGCGAGAGACTGCCAGAGCTCGCCTCTAATTTCGAGTAGTAGAAAAATATAATACTCTCAGGTGTACTTACTACCTGATCCGGTTGCGAGATGGACTGTGACTCTTTTTTCGCTTTTTACTAAGGGCAAAGAAATACCCTGGGCCAGTTCTAGTCGGGGGGGGGGGGGGGGGGGGATTAAATAAAGCTTAAAGTGACGTGAGCGAATCATGATTGTTTGATGATGATGATGATGATGAACAACTAAGAAGTGTTTTTGTTTTTTTAAAAAAGGGTGACAACCAAGGATACTATTATACATTTGTTGGTGACAACAGTTGTATGAAAAGCAGAGATTTTGAAAAACAAAAGTTGAGAAAAGGATTTCAAGTATGCACCTGCCCATGGACAACTTGCCCCTCCTAACAAGGTATAATGTGCGATTGTAAATATAGGTGGGACGTGGGAAGTTATGCACAAGGAAGGGATACTTTAGAACGTAGCCCTAGATTGACTCAAGAAAACCTTGGAAAACACTGCTGTCAGGCAGGATTGCCTGTGGCTAGGGTTCGAAATTTTCCGGAAAAATTGAAGTCGAGGAAAAAAACGGATATTTTCCCGTTTTTTTCCGGAAAAATTGGAAAAATTGGGAAAAATTAAATTTTTCTTTACTTTTCATAAAGTTTTATACTTCCTCGTAGTTCATTTTAGATTAATGGCATCTTTATGGTAAATTATAAATTACGATTATTATTGTTAGTTTATTTTCATGTGTTTACGTACGCGTGTTTACTATTGATGTTTATAAATGACAGCAAAATGGCAGCAATACTACATCTAGCATTTTCCAAAATCCCTTGCAATTATTACTATTTACAGCCAGGGGTCGAAATTAACTTTTTTTGCAACTAGCACTTCGGGCTAATGGCAACAATAGTCCTCTAGCCCAAGAGCATTTTTACAGTCGGCAATCAAATAGGTTATATTGATGTAAAACAATAATAGGGTATATGTGAATGTTTTAAGTCACAATATTTGCCGGGTTTGACTTATGTGTAGGGGGGACTAGGGAGCGACCGGAAACGAATTTTAACCGTAATATTAATAATCCTAAATTAAGCGATTTTTTATTTTGTTTGCATAGTTACAACGATTTTCCATACTAGGTAGTGCACTACTACTGGAAACTCGTTAAGTTATTGTTGCGAAATATTGAGATTTTTTGAACGGCAATTGGGAACTCTGGAAAAAGTACTCGCCTGTCGGACTAGAGTAATTAGATTTTTACTAGCGCGAGCAAAGTTTCACTAGCCTCGGGCGAGCATTAATTTGACTCCTGTTTATAGATATACTATGTTAAGCTTTAGTCCCTCCCACGGCATGCCCTATTACTTTACAATATGGTCACAAAACTGTCTTTGAAATGAGAATTCCAATCATAATTTTAGTCTAACCTAACAAGAACAACTAAGCAGACCTGGGTAAGTTACTTTTGAAAAGTAATGAAATTACGTTACTCATTACTTCAGCCAAAATGTAACTAAATTACTATTTAGTTACTTGTCCAAGAAAGTAATGAAATTACGTTACTTTTTATGAAAAAAAGTAGTGAAATTACTTTAAAAAATTACTTTTTTAATTTAAAATGTATCTGACGTGCGGACGGGTATGACGCAAGTGCTTTGTCTGCCGATGGCGGGTCTCAGACAGCGTGTTATCCACGCCCACACTTTAAAACCAGCGGAGGCCTATCACAGAGATATTGTAGATTTTGACGTATAGATGTATAGTAAATTATTGATTATGCGGGTGACATCTATCGGCGAAATGTTGTAACTAGGCTACATAAACAATGTAACAATTCGACTATCGATTTATTTGACACAGACTTGATGTTTGATGTCAAGTAGATAATTACGTCGTCAACGGCGCTCGTCATAGGCGGAAGTACCAAAAGTAAACATGGCTAGGTTCTGAAATAAAAATTCGGGGCTCAAAATCTCTCGATCAGATCAGGCCTACGAAATGTTGGAAATGCTGCATGCACATGCACATTGCTCAAGCGGGCGATACGTAGAAAGGCAGCAGGCGCACTGGCCTAGTGACTGATATTTGATACACAAAGGCGCGGGCCGCGCGGCAAAAGTAACGCGTTACTAATGCCAAATTACAATGATAAAAGTAGTGAAATTACTCTTCCGTTACTTTGAGAAAATTGTAATTAAATTACTGGCTCGTTACTGAAAAAAGTAATTTCGTTACAGTAACGCGTTACTTCCGTTACGTTACTACCCAGGTCTGCAACTAAGGCATTTACCTTTCATTTTACTATTAAAATAATGAATTAAAAACTGTGAGATATGTAATTGGGCTACCTTATTGATAAAAATAATCATTACTACATTCATATCAATTTTATTTATCCTATGCACCTTAAAACCAATTTTTCATTTTTTCCGAATTTTTCCTATTTTTCCGACGTGCCCGGAAAAAAACGGAAAAAAACACGTTTTTTTTTCCAAAATTTCCGGAAAAATTGGTACCTTTTAAATCCCTACCTGTGGCGGGTGTCGACCGAGGACCTCGCGTATCACGCTGAAGGATGGAAGCAGAGATCAGACGAAGAATAAAATAAGTCATGAAGGTTATCAAGGGCCAAGATGTTGTGTTGGAAGAACTTATGAGAAGTGTGCATGGGACTGAGAACACGGTGCCCCAAAATGTATATTATAATACCACTCAACTAAACTTTAACCTGGGAAAAGTAAGTAACCCAGGTTAAAGTTCAGTTGAGTGGTTTAATAATCGTGCATAATGCTGTCCGAGATTCGAACCTAAGACCCTTGGCTCAGTGGCATAACTAGCCCCTTTTTTAATGGGGGGGGGGGGGGGGGGGAAACATTTTTGTAACCTCAAAAGATCAATGGTCAGGGGTATGTGGTTGTGGGTACAGTCAGTGGTGTCATCCACAAGTAATTGATAAGTTTACACTCTTTTCTAGGTAAAGTATGTAACATGATTGTGTACTACAATGGAGATCTGGGGGATGTCCCCCAGTTAATGCGGGTCCGGGGCAGCCCCGGAATTTTTTTTTTCGATTCTAAGAGTGTAATTGGAGTATTTTATAAAAGATGTAGGCCTAAGAAAATTGGAAAAATAAGAAAACATCTCGATATTTATTTTTTATTTATTTTATTTACCGGTATTTATTTAACGTATATCCTATTCAGTTATAAAAAACTGATTAACAAAGGAGGACAACTAAATAAATCTAATTACATACATGCAGACACATCAATGAACTACCTACATTTAAGTAAATATTTGAAATACCTAGTAATATTAGGCCTACAACAACAATGCATTAAAACTCAACAATTTTGGATACAAATAAAAAAGGATATTAAATGCAATTAATGAATGAATCAAATATAAAAAAGGCTAGGGAATGAAAAGAAAAAGAAAATGAAAAAAAAAAAAAAAACGAAAAGAAAAGAAAAAAAACTGATTTATTAGACGATCCCACTCAAACATATATATATGAGGTTTGCCAAAAATCAAGAACAGCAAATAAGGGAGTAATTCTACCGGTTCTCGCTAAATACTGTAGTGTATAGTAGGTATATATTGGGTATATATTCATATTCATTTTGGGTTTGGAAGTGCTAGTAATGCTGTACGACTGCATGCATGTCGTTAACTGTCAACAATGGTTGTTATTGAGAAGTTACTAGGAATGTGACGTTATTTAAAACATTCTACAAGAGGTAAACAAGTTGTGTTGCTGTTCCAAAGTTTGTTTAAATCATGGAAATGCAGACGTGTTAATAATATGATTGCTGACAAGTACTAAATGGATGAAGGGGAGAAGACCCTTTCTCTAGGGCCAAGAGACAACAGAGGGGGCCAAGGAAGAATGGTGATTGGTTTTGGACATAGGAGAATCGAGAGGGGGTCAGAGGAGGTAATACTGACAATAGACTCGAGCCTCGTGGGGAGGGGAGAGGGCTAAAGTCAGGGGAAGGAGGCTTGATAATGGCCAGGAGGTGGACTAATCAGGGAGAACAACTTGGGAGCCGGAAGAACAAAGAAGTAAGAAGAGGAAGGCAAGAGGTACGAAGAGTGAAGACACCAAGGGGACATGGGTTCGGTCTGACAGACACTGGACTTCCATACCAGACTGAGGTTAATTGGTGAGCAATGATTGTTAATTAACTGTCTATGTTAAGGGAGTTACAGTGGGAGTCGAACTCATGATCACTAGGGAGATTGCACAAGCTTGGTCAAGGAAAAGATTAGTTCTATAGTAAAAATATAGTGATCCCTAAATTGAGAATCATAGTTTTTTATTTAGTTTATCATGAATGCTTCCCAATCCAAGATCCACAGAACACGTACGATCCTGGTCATGGAGACCCTGTAGAGAGAGATAGAATTGAGAAGCTACGCCCAAAACAAGCTTGTTAGACACCTTTTAACTACAATTCGAGCTACAGGGCTTATCCATTACAATACCTCATATCAAAATAAAATTGTGCCCTCTCGCAGTTACACCACTGCCTTAGCTCCACGGTGCTCATAGCCACAGGATGTGATTAAATGAAGACTTCACAATATAAAACACCTTGCTACAACCAAAGAACGGAGGAACTGGAATCAAAGGTTCATCCATTCGGTGTTCTTGTCTAACTTATATCTTGTATTGTATGTCAGTTGAAGGAAGTTAAACCCGAAATATCATCCTAAATGTTGTACTTCATAAAATAACATTTGCACGAGAACAGTGGTTTTCAGCCATGTAGGCTACAGAGACAGCAGTTGCCAATACCCCCAGCACCACGGCCGCTAGTACCAACTTAAAATACCGCCAAATTCAAAAGCTGCACTGCTAACTTCGCAAAAAAAAAAAAAGGTGCTTCACACAAGATGATTAATAAAAATGTATTGAAAAGAAGGTAGGCCCTAAATCAAAGCCTCGCATCAAATAAAAAATTGATGTAGTGTCCTCAGTGTATGAACTTTATAAGTATTATTTTACATCAAATACCGTTAATGGAAATAAGTTTGGGAATGACTGCAAACACGCTTAAAATGAGGAATTTCAACACACATTTTGAAGATTTTTAGCGGATTTGTGTCAAGTTTGCCGCTGTCTTGAAAGCTGAAAACGGTTAAGTGTAGCCGCTCAATTTCATATTTTCACCACTTTTCGACTTTCAAAAACGCTAAATCTAGCGGCAAAACCTCTGCATTGGCAACACTGTAAAGAGGGTGTGGACATGTCCATAACCCTAAACTGGCCGACATGCACATGTCCTGTCTATGCTTCGCAGCTATGTCAATTCTAACTGTCCCGAGTTTTTCCCACCGGGGGGGGGGGGGGGGGGGGGGGGGGGGGGGCTTAACTTTGCTTTTCAAATGTGCATTTCACTTTTTCTACCAACATTACTGAATACTGAATACCATATTGCTGTGCTAATCGGAGACCGCTAATGGATGACGGCCACATAGGCTTACTTTTTACATTACTAGTAAGAACACATGTAGGGCTACAGTAGTATTATTATTGCCGCAATTCAGAAATTACAAAAGTCCATCCCAACTGGGGTTCGAACCCGAGTCTTCCACATTCTAGTAGTCAGGCGGCATACCTGGAGATATCCACGGAATACTTCAATTTTAGTATAAAAGCATGAAATTTGGCATGATGATCGGACATACCCTACTGATGATTTAAGGAAATGGAGCCAATCGAAAATTTACCCAGGAGCCCCTCAAATCAAAGATGTCGTCCAAACATAGCCGAACTTTAAAAAATTATTGTCCTATGTTATTCATTTTCACTTTACGCACGTACTTTCAAGTACTGAATATAAATTTGAGGTTCAAATCAACTTTTTTAAATCAGAAACCTATCAAAATTAAAGATGGCGTCCAAAAAGTCAGTTTGTCAATTATGAACGGATTTGATTGAATTTCGGTTTCTACTCGTATATTGAGCTGCTCAGTATGATTTTGAGGCAAAAGTATGTTTTGTGACATTTATTGGCCACATAACCTAGAAAAAGTTTGAAAAAGGACAAAACAAGATTTTGTAATGTAATTATTTACTTATCACTGGTAGCCAAACCTGATAAAAACACACTAGTAGGTAGCCTACGTAATAAGCAAACACTTATTAATGTTAAATACGTACAAGTGTAGGTTTCTGATTTAAAAAAAGTTAATTTGAACCTCAAATTTATGTTCAGTACTTGAAAGTACGTGCGTAAAGTGAAAATGAATAACATAGGACCATAATTTTTTAAAGTTTGGCCATGTTTGGACGCCATCTTTGATTTGAGGGGTTCCTGGGTAAATTTTCGATTGGCTCCATTTCCTTAAATCGTCAGTAGGGTATGTCCGATCATCATGCCAAATTTCATGCTTTTATACTAAAATTGAAGTATTCCGTGGATATCTCCAGGTATGCCGCCTGACTATAGGTACTTTTCTGAATTCAGTGAATTGTATTAAATATTAACAATTCCAACCGGCTAACCAATTCGAGAAACATGTAGTAAACAGACATCCGGTACAAGTCTTTAGCGTGCAGGTAGTTAACATTTTGAGCAAAATCCGTTACGATTTAAACTCATAAGAAATAGTCAATAATAAATTGAAAAATAGGCTGTAAATGTGGAGGATTCAATTTAACGTCAATGGTTTTATTCTTAAAGAAATCATTTTTATTGAATCATGTTTGCCATGCTGTGGGTGCACAGTGACCAAGGTGTATTGAATCTTACAAGCTCAAGGTTCCCCAACATTCCACTGGGAGAATGAGTAGGGTAAACCTTACAATCTTTAAATGTATTTTGTACTGGCTATGTTTTCCATAGTAGGGCCTACTAGGCCTATCATCATGCATTTCAATTTTCAAAACATGTTCTATAATTTTTTTATTACAATCCAGAAATAACCAAATCTATCCCGAGCATTGTTTGAACCCGGGTGTCCCAACATTCAGGGTTTAAAAGCGCCTTAGCCAACTAAACTATGAATAGCCTACGTCAAAGTCGTTGTTAGACAAGTGAGCGAGTCATGTGTTGAGTTTATGAAAAACCAGGCAGGCCTAGTCGGCAGTCGGTAAGAGTATCGGTATCGGCAAGACGTTAGTTTACGTACTACTTATGCAATTCCCCAACCGACCAATAGGAAACGTCGGTTGAAAGTAACATAACCTCAAAAGCAAGCAAGCAGGCACAAAAACGCGGGGAAAAAACACATGTCACGTGACCGCTCCTGAATGGTTCAATCGCTACCGAGTCAGATACCGGTAAGGAATGAATATTGTCCATCTCTTGCAGACAACGGCAACGGACTGCCGATGCTTCTATCATCTCATAAATGATAGGCAGGAAGTCTTATTGCTTGCCGACTACCGAAACCGACTAGGGCTAGCCCTACTGACTGCCGAAACTGATACGTAAACCCGGCACTTTTTCGGTTGGTATGGACCAACTTCTTTTAGACTGTTTTAGGAGAAAAGCCTAAAGGCCGATGCACAATTGCCCGGTAACGAGAACGAGAACGGGAACGAGAACGAGAAGACGCTAACGTTAAGAGCTTCGATGCACAACAGCCCGTGAAGCAAGCCGACGGGAACAAAACAAATAATAAGTGTGTTAATTATATTTTGTTATTCCGCTCATGTGTATTTAATTTATTTCGCATATTACTCGCGTATAAACCATCAATCAGCTGATGAAATTGTTTTAGGAGGTGTACATCTTGATTCCGATTGGTTCCGGTAACGTACGAAACGGGAACGTTACGGAAAGTTAAAACTTGGTGATGTTCCCGTTGTCGTTGCCGGGATACGGGAACGACCGGTAACGGGAAGCTCTATTGTGCATCGTGTCGTAAGTTAACGTGTGATTCAACTTTCTTCCCGTTCTCGTTGTCGTTCCCGTTCTCGTTACCGGGCAATTGTGCATCGGCCTTTAGTATGCGGGAGGGGGGGGGGGGGGGGGGGGGGGGCGAAGTAATAATAATATCAATAATACAATAATATTGTAAAACATACGCGCTACTTAGGCTTTTCCCCTAAAATAGTGTTAAAAAAAGTTGGCCCATACCAACCGAAGAAGTAGGCCTAGCCCCTACCGTAAACCCACCTTTAGAGGTTCAGGACGGAAGTAGCTAAACTACTAGGCTACACTATAAAGAATGTATTGCCCAAAGCCATTACATACCTCGCCAGTCAGCTGTAGCCTGTATTGCGTGAAGTCAAATCTGTAGCATTGAAAGTCTACTAGTGTTTGTTGTTTACAGTGTTCATTACGCACCATCCATCTTGAATCTAGATTTGAAATGCAGGTGCGCCAACTTTGTTTGAGAAATTTATTTTACAACTCAGGTGGTGGTGGTGGTGCCAACATGTGCCAACGAGAGTTGTTGTTGTTATTTTATGTTCTAAAAGCGAAAAAAATTTATTACCTTTATATAATTGGGATTAGAGACT
>JAMZAV010007878.1:0-26898 GCA_024449915.1 Sweltsa coloradensis | reverse complement strand
GGTAACGCCCCCCCACCTGGCACCCCAGGGCTGCTGATGGGCTCAATAAGATATTCACCCTCATAGACATCCTGGAATTCTACCCAAAGTCGTGGAAAGAAAAATCGGACCACTCTAATGCCAAAACCCGATAAAAATCCAAACAAAACTATCAGCAGTAATTTATTTAGCTTATTGTCACATTACACACGGCGGTGCATTAGCCACCTACATTACGAGCTGTAGTCATAGAGCTTCCAGTGAGAAGGTGTACGCTCCACAGAGAATGTGGCTTTCCACATCGCAATCAAACCAGGACGATAAGCTTTGAATTGTAATATATGTGTGTGTGTAATATGTATGTACCTAACATTAGGGAAAGTGATATAACAAACACAATATAAAATAGACCCGTGCTGGACAGATCCAGATACAGGCTACTCAAGATACGATACACCACGGCACAGAGATCGAGTACCCACATTGCACGTTTCACCCCTTTCGAAAAGTACCAAGGGGGCTGGAGCTGAGCCCCAGACCCTGTCCATCCGCCGCCACAGTACAGCGAGCTGTGGCCCCCCCATTACAAAATATCTGCGCACGCCGGGGGGTGACTAACTTTACGTATACCTTAGTATATAAACTGAACACGAAATAGTTCAGCATCGATAAAATGAAAATATTATGGTTCCATCTAAATTCTCTAATGACTCGATGCTTAGGAATGGGAAATATGTAATGAAAACATAATTCCAAATCGCATTTCCCTTTGACGACGCCAAAATGAATCTCCTGCGTTATACGAGACAATTCCGAGATCTGGGGTTCGACCTTGGGTCCAAGGTTGGTGCCAGTCCACATGCGAACGCTAGATTTACAAGTAAAGAAAGCCCTTGCCCCTAACTATTGCCCAAAGAACGACAAGTTGTCCCTTTGATGTCTCAGTCAACAGCATTGGCGTATCCAAGGGGGTAGGAGAGGGTGGGACAACCCCCCCCCCCACCTTTTGCCCAAAAAAGCGTGAAAATGAACTTTAAAGTTTCAATGGAAAATAAAGAGTTACTATTTTATCTCAATACTAAAGACAATTTATACCATCTGACCAAAAGAGGATTTTAGTAGATACAAAGCTGGTCATTGTGATGCTTTAAAACACAGACTTTCACCAAAATGACCTTTAAAGAGAAAACTATTAGATTAAAAACAGGATTTCAGTAGGTAAAAAGTTGGTCATTGTGATGCTTTAAAACGCACAGATTTTCACGAAAATTACATTCAAGAATTTTTCCGGAGGGACTGCCTCCCGGACCTTCACTTAGCCTTCGGTACATTATGAATTAATTGATAGAACCCCCATTTATTAAATCATGGATACGCCACTGGTCGACAGACAGATGTATGATCGTCAAACAACAACTAATCCAAATGTAGGTACTGAACAAAAAGAAGATGTCTGCAAGTGAGCACACCTACTCTGGAGCGCTACAACCACGGGTGGCAGCGGCCCTCGTTGATTGACTGGCACGTGCACCCTGGGGGCAACCCGGCTGACCCATACATGGACGGCCGGCTTGACGACCAGGGGAGCGAGCCCACCGCATCACTAGTCACAACATCGGGGATGCTCACAAGAGCGATGTGTAGGGATCAGATGAACGCAGTGATAACAGAGGAACCAGACCCACTCGTCATTGCTATTTACATTTATGAACCGATACTAGACTAGAGAACACACACATTTTATGCATTATTTTATTTCACATATTTTATACTTCTTTTTCGACATATTTTTTGGTTGTGCGCGTTAAAATTATGTTCTAGTTACTTGTGACTTAATTTGAATCTCGTAAGCAAACGTAATGTATTCTGTGCGTGTATCCATTCTAATTGCAAAGTGTTTTAAGTGTTTAAACCGTTTTCGAAGAAGACAGCAAGCACTTTTGGTGTTAAATTAAATACAGTTTCATAATAAAATATATTACACTAATTCTGAATGATAATGCTTTAATCTTTCTTTTGCCCTTTTCACCTTTCATTTTATTTTACCGGTACTTAGTAATTGTTAACGTTTTATGTAAATTTCCTGGAAGCCTATGTCCCGCAAAACTGTCCCTGGACATTTAATGTGCAAGTTTGTGTAAAAAATGTATTGATCAATGAGTACACGATGTTGTATGCAGAATTATATTATGATATTGTTTCATTACACAAATAGATTATGAGGAACTGAATGAATACTACAGCACGGAACATGTTGCAAGTAGCCGGCAAGACACTGAATGAATCTAACAGCTACGGAAATGTTGAAGTAGCCTGGCAAGGACCTGAAGAATACTAACAGCTAGGGAAACATGTGCAGTAGCCTGGCAAGGACACTGAATGAATACTAACAGCTACGGAACATGTTGCAAGTAGCCTGGCAAGGGACACTGAATGAATACTAACAGCTACGGAACATGTTGCAAGTAGCCTGGCAAGGACACTGAATGAATACTAACAGCTACGGAACATGTTGCAAGTAGCCTGGCAAGTGACACTGAATGAATACGTTCCGCTACGGAACATGTTGCAAGTAGCCTGGCAAGGACACTGAATGAATACTTACAGCTACGGAACATGTTGCAAGTAGCCTGGCAAGTGAAACGGAATGAATACGTTCCGCTATGGAACATGTTGCAAGTAGCCTGGCAAGTGACACTGAACGAATACGTTTCGCTACAAAACATGTTGCAAGTAGCCTGGCAAGTGACACTGAGTAGTATTAGTATTAGTAGTTTTAGGGCGCTTCAACGGCAAAGATTATTCGCGCCTCCAAGATATTTAGTTAACTATGTATGAATGTAAAATACGGTTAATAAGGTTAAATGTGTTTTTCATATCATTGTCATAAAAAGAATTGCCAAGGTCGATATATTTGTAGACAGCCAAATCGGGAAAAGGTATACATGCTAAAGCTGTCATATGTAGAAAATGTCAAATTACCGAATCATAATCATAATTATTATCAGGAAACCGTTGCCAACGTCGTCATAATGAATAGCAAGTCAACATGCTTCATGGATTTTTTTATTTTTATATTAACTGTCATAGTTTGTCGATCAGATTGCTAAGGTTTAGAAATCTGATAAGTTTTTCACTGTTTTCATAAGACAAAAGTTCTTCATATGATAGATTTAAATTTAATTGGAGTCTCAAACCATCATACTTAGAGCAGTCAGTCAACAAATGATGAACGGATAGCAACACATCACACGTGTCGCAAATCGGAGCAATCTTATCTCCGGTAAAGAGATAGGCATGGGTGAGGTGGGTGTCCCCTATTCGTACTCGCGCCAATACAACCTCCTCACGACGAGAAAGTATGGAGAAGGGGGTCGTACTTTCAGTTGAAAGACAGGGCATCACACGACGCAGTTTAGTATTCTGCAAAGCATTCCAACAATCCTGACCTAGTTTCAACATATGGTTCTTGAACCCACTGGGGGACATCAGGAACAGGTACGAGGTCAAAATCAGATGATGCTTTTTGCGTTGCAGCCTTGGCTGCCAAGTCAGCCTCCTCGTTGCCAGAGATACCTACATGACCAGGGACCCAGCAGAACATGATTTTGTAGCCTCTCGCATGAAGTTTCTCCATGAACAACTGAATGTCAATTACTGAATGGTGAGTAGAGAACATGACGTGGAGTGCCTGAAGTGCACTTAAACTATCTGAACATACCATGAAGCTTCCGCATCTTTGTTTCATAATGTATCTAAAAGCTTCTCGTATGGCATACATTTTCAGCAGTAAAACAGAACACATGTCATGAAGTCTGAAACCAACACCACTGCCGCCACAATAGTAAGCGCAACCAACCTTCGAGCCGGTTTTAGATCCATCAGTGAAAAATGAATTTAAAGGTATGGTATTCGTGACAAATAGCTTGAAAAACTACGTTGAAAAATTACATCTGATGTTGTGGACTTATTATATCGCCAAAGGTCGAAACAAATTCAGGTTCCGGAAGTAGCCATGGAGGGTTCGGCTAAAAAACGAAACTCAATAGATTGGGTACATCAAAATTTAAAATTCTTAAAAGATGTCTACAACGTAATCCGACAGGAAGTGTCGCCAAAGGTTTGGTATCGAGGTGACGGACAAATCTCTCATCAAAAAGAGCGTTAAGAGATGGGTGGTTACGCATTGCCCGGATCTTCAATACGTATCTGCCCAACAAGTAGTTCCGCTTTCTGCGAGGGGGGGTCATTCCTGCCTCAGCATACAGGCTGAGGACGGGGCTCGTCCGAAATGCACCCAGCGCCAGCCGGAGACCACTGTGGTGGACAGTATCGAGAAGTTTCAAGATGGAATCACGGGCCGACTAGTAGACCCAACAGGCATAGTCCATTACGGACCTAACCAGTGAGCCAAAATATATGCAAAAGACTGTCCTGTCCGCACCCCATGAAGTGTACTAAGAACTTAAGGATGTTTAATTTCAACATACATCGTTTGCGCAATTCTGTGACGTGGTATCTCCAATTTAGTTTAGTATCAAACTCCAAAGCCAAGAACCCCGAAGTGGGGTTTAAATTCAAGTTGCAAACCGTTAAGGGTAAGACGTGGATTACGTGCATATTCCGACTGCGACAAAGTGAATGCATTGTGTTTTATCGGCAAAAAAATTTTGTCCCAACGTGCTGGGGCCCAATCACCGATGTTGTTCAATGCAATCTGTGGATGTCGTTCGGCAAGGGAAATGTTGACCGACCTATAGAAAACCCCCCAAGTCGTCGACGAATAAGTAGGACATGATGGACTTAGGTATGCACGAAGTGACACTGTTATTGGGGACTGCAAACAAGGGAACCGTAAGGACAGATCCTTGAGGAACTCCCGTTTGCGTTCATATGGGTCTGATAAAATGTTATTTATCCGTACTTAAATGTTCTACATGAAGAAAGTTCTGTATGAACCTGGGCAAGTGACCTTTAAAATCCCACTCGTGAAGTTGTTGTAATATGGCATAGCGCCACGTTGAGTCATATGTTTTCTCTATGTCAAAGAGTACACCTATTACGTGCTGTTTAGCCACATAACCTTTTTGGGATGAAGGTTTCCAATCGCACGAGGGGGTCGATTGAACTCCGTCGCTGTCGAAATCCACACTGAACATTAGTAAGCAAGCCACGAGATTCCAAAAGCCACATCAGGCGCTTATTGACCATTTTCTCAAACAATTTGCAAAAGCAACTAGTTAGAGATATGGGTCGATAAGACCCGGGGTAAGGTTTTGTCTTTACCTGGTTTAAAAAGGGGGAAAAGGAATACCCCTACGCCAAACGTCAGGAAATCCGTCCGATAACCATAACGAATTTAGGAAGAGCAGAATAATCTCAAGAGATTGGTCAGTCAGGTGGATGAACATTTCATTGTGGAGCTTTTTCTTCGCCCGCGGCAGTTTTTTCCTTAAGGATTTGATGGCATGCGCAATTCCCAAAACGTAAAGGCCGATTGTAAATTTCAGTATTGTCGGAAGCAAATGAAAGCCGTTGTTGTTCGCTTCTTCGTTTCCGTTGAAGAAAGACTGCATCATAACGAGCGTTGCTGCTTACCGAAGCAAGTGACTGGCAATCAACCGACACTACGTCATGCGGTGAAGTAAACAAGCCCCCCATTGTTCAGGATGGCCGGGAATAGAAGACATTGGGCGTCCGCAAATAGACTTAATCTTCTTCCACCTGTGCTGGAATTTGTATTATGGGTAATAGTGGAGACGTATTCCCTCCATGAATTCTTCTTACTCTGTTTTATGATATAACGGGCCTTGGCCTTCAGGCGTTTGAAGGCTATCAAGTCTCAAAAGTAGGGTATGTATTGAATTGTCGTAAGCTTTTTTTCGGGCTTTTATTTCGTCTGCGCATCTTCGTTCCACCATGGAAAAAGGTTGGTGACACTGTTTACCGGCAGTCAATGGTATGGCAACGGATGCTGCATCGAGTAAACATTGGCAAACTTCAGCCAGAAGTTCGTTAGAATCACGAAAACGAGTGAAGTCTACTTTTTGCAATGCAGACTCACTCAGGTCTTGATATTTGCCCCAGTCAGCTTGATGTAATTTCCATCGTTGTTCTGGGCGGAACACTGGTCGGTTGTTTGCGAAATGTATCTCAAGTGGAAAGTGGTCACTACCGTGAAGATCATCCAACGCAATTAACTCCAAGTCCAGGGACAGGATTGGTGTGCACATCACAAGATCTATTGCCGATAAGGTTCCAGTGTAAGAAGTGAAATGTATCAACTGGTCCGAATTTAAGAGGGAAACGTTTGCGTTCTGTACAAAATCTGCCACAACATCGCCTCTACGATCTGATGTCGTTGAGCCCCAGTCTGCATAGTGAGCATTAAAATCGCCAGAAAATATAAACGGTCTCAGCAGTTGAGCAATTACTGCTTCCATATCACCTCTAGTAAAGTTGAAAGATGGCGGTATGTATATAGAGCAAAAAGTGATAGGAGTTGTCAGATGTGCTGTAACTGCAATAACTTGAAGACGAGAATTAATATTAACATGATTGGCATGCACAGAGTCATGTACCATAATGGCGACACCCCCCTGTGCACGGTCACCACCAGTGAAATCGAGACGGTATATTGTGTAGTGTTTGAATTTTGGATTGTCAAAGAGTTTAAAGAGAGTTTCCTGAAGTAGAATGACTTAAGGTTGTCTGTCTCTAACAATGATCTGCAGTTCTTCTCGGTTTGTGTAGAAACCTCGACAATTCCACGAGATAAAGTTGGCTATAATGTGGGTGGTATTTGAAGTTTGAAAAAAAAATATTAATGAGAAGTTTATCTAACGAGTGTGGTATCCAAGAAGCCTAGGTGATGAGTGAAGACTTGCTATTTACATCCATTTAAGTTTCTCAAAAGAGTTTCTGGGTTCTGGTCCATTAGCGGATCAGAAACCATGTCCTCTTCCGAAGAACTGAACTTTCTTTCGAACAATTTTTTTTTTTTTTGTGCCAAATTTGTTTGAGCACGTTGAAGAACAACAGTGGAATCAACGAATCCACGTTGTTGTTGTAGATATTTTTTAAATGCAATAGTAGTAGTGCTGAAAGATGTTGCTAATGGTGCGCTCTGCTTACGTGCAGAAACACAAACCCTCCACTGAAGGAGATCGGGGCTGGTTGCATCTGCGGCGTTGATGTCACAGCATTTTGCTTTTTTGAAGGTGAGCAGTGTTTATTAGGTATCACATTCGGCATTGAATTTCTTGAATTTTTTAAAAATTCAAGGACTTCACCGAGTTGACAAGTCAAGGTTTCAATTTTTTTTGCCTGTTGTTGCCACAGTTTTAGAAAACTGTTGTACCGTCTCCTGCAAAGCGTGGTTTTGGCCAGAAGTTCTGCCTCTCTACTGCTGGAGGACGAACTCTGTACTACCGAAGCAAATGAAAAAGGAAGAGGTTACTGGCTGTGCCGAACCAATGCGCCGTCGAGCCTCAAGAGGGGAAATTTTCCGTGATTTATAATTCCAGGATTGCTTGTTCTTTTAACCCCATTGGGCATGTGCGTAATCGAGCAGAATGTGGGCCCTTGCAATTTAAAACAGCACGGCTTCTCCTGACAAGGAGGGGAGTGAGCACGCAAACTACAATTTGGACAAATTTCTTCTGATTGCATCTGGCCTGTGTGTGGCCGAGGCGTTGACACTTGAAACAACGGAGGGGTTTTTGGGATATATGGACGGACTTTAGACGGTAGAAAGCAATTTTGACATCGGTAGGTAGCTGAGGTAAAGCAAATGATAGTATCAGTGCAGGAGTCGGAGGCAAGTGATCCTTTTTTCTTACTCTGAATCCTGGTCACTTCAAGGACTTTGTGATTGGCGAGGATTCCCTTTTTTTCCTGTTTTGAACAATTTAATAAGTCAAAACACGACACCACTCCCTTACATACGTTAAGAGAGTGATGTCCATCAACTGAAACCGGCATAGAGCAGAGTGTTTTCACTTCCAGTAATATTTTCGATTGTTTCTCGGTTGCACAATGGATCAACAAGGATCCATCACGCAACTTTTTTACTGAGGGCAAAGCCCCCAACATGTCTTCTAGAGTCTTTTCAATAAACAAGGGATTCACTTTGGAAAATGTTCTCCTGATGGTTTGACAACAAGGTACAGGGGAGTGACAAACATTACTATGGTTGTCTTCCACCTGCACTCCTCATTTTGATGATGCTTCTTTGCGCTTTTTTTGAGTTAATTCTTTACATAATTTTTTATTAGCCATAGAATTTAGTTTGCTTCGTCTACGCACTTCCCCCCCTCCATGAGCCTCAAATGGGACGTCGAAAACGGCGCCAGGGATACGCAATTGATATGGCAATTAAGCTAACCCAATGTGTGCAACAAATGTCGACACTTGCCGATTGATACAGGTCGGGCTAAACCTGTACCACCCGTCTAGAAGCAGGGGCCAAAGCTGCGTGTTGGTCCATACAACCCTCAGGTTGCACTTCTCTCAGCAGCCAGGATCCCCCTTTCCACCGACACGGGTCGCACCGCACGGCAAACACGGCGGAGAGCGTTTGGATCACTAAGGGGGCCAGCACTGATGATAAGAATAAGATGAAAAAGATTGAAAGGTGAGAATGGATTTGTGATTAATGAAAGAAGGCGGAAGGGAAATGTGCAAGAGAGCCCCCTTAATGGGCACCGGTCACTACGTGGAAGAACTCTCTTCGACCGGAAGTGACACTGAATGAATACGTTCCGCTACGGAACATGTTGCAAGTAGCCTGGCAAGTGACACTGAATGAATACGTTCCGCTACGGAACATGTTACAAGTAGCCTGGCAAGTGACACTGTAATGAATAATAATAATAATAATAATTAATAATTGCTTTATTTCCACATAAAATGTACATGTATATACATGGTATATTTTTAAATACCCATAGGCACGGTGCTGTACCTGTTTTAGTAGGGTTTATGGAAAGAATCTAAAATTAATTAAATAACACAATAAGATAATAAATTAGATATAAATATATACATATAAAGGTCTATACAAAAGTCTACATTAGGCATATATTAACAATTTTTTGTCATCTGACTAAACATGACTAAACTGTCATAGGCCATGTGTAAACTTAATGCATTTGACACAACACAACAGAATAAACACAAATTGTACATGTTATAATACATGCAACATTATAATAACATAAATCAGATGACTTAGATAACAATGTGGGATACATTAGGTAGGCCTACCAGTGTTAGGTCTAGGTTTCCTTTTTTTTTTATAAATTTGAATTCATTTGATTAACTCAACCCTATAGATTGAATTCAGAGTGAGAAGTCTGTATCTTGAAGGTATTCAGCAATTGAGTAGTATGCTTTTTTTAGAAGTATACTTTTGATTTTTTGCTTAAATCTATCTAGGTTGGTTAGGTTTCTTAATGTTAATGGAAGTTTGTTAAAAAGTTTTATATGTATGTGTGATGAATTTTGTTGGGTTATTTTCTTATTATGAAAGTCTTCATGAATGTTTTCATTTTGTCTGGTGTTGTGTTGGTGAATGGCGTTATTTAACATAGCATTGTTAAAGTTTTTCTTTGTTGCCAGAAGGGACTGTAGTATGTACCAGGGGCGGCTCGTGCATATGCGCACATACGCACGCGCACCCCCAAATATTTGCGACAAAATAAATAAATTTCAAATCCAATCTCAATTTCCAATTCCAATTCCAATTTTCAATTTCAATTTTCAATTAATATTTTTTCATGGCTGGGCCAGAACATGCATATTCGGCAGTAGTAATTCTGCAGTCCGCTTTTCACCGACCGTCGCTAGCAATCCATTCATACTCGGAACTCGGCTCGAATCTCAACACTTTCCTTGTGCGGAGACATTCTTACCATACTCCCATAAGAGCCATGCTTTAGATTTGAAAACTACCTGGTTTTTTCAACGTGGATTTTACAGCAAATGTTCTCACGAGCGTAGAGGCCTCCGCCTGCGGCAGGCCGGCCGGCCAGCCATCGAAGGGAGGGGGTGGGGTGGAGGTCTGTCAGTCGCCAGCTTACATTCACAACGCACAACGGTAACCTGTTTTTTCTTGTAATGTCGTGTGTTGTGTTCATCAGTGCCGGCTGCCGTGTAGGTGTATGGATTTTTTTTTAAAACAATGAACATTGAGTGGTGAGCAGGGCGCGTGTCGACGGATGGGAGAGAAAATCTTTGGGTATGAAATTTTACAATTTTACATAGTATTATTTAACTTTTAAAACTTGTTTTATCGGTAGAGGGAATTTTATCTGTGACCACCTGAATATTGTAGTATATTACTATAAAACAGCATGTCGGTAAACATAAAAGGAATTTGGCGAAGTCTAAAGCCGGCAGAACACACGGACAGGGGATCGAACTCGCGTCTCATAAGGAGTTTTCATTGTAACAATTGCGTTCCGGTTTACCATTTTGAGGGCAAGATACTCCCTGAAATCACGTTTCAGGCCATCAAACATAATGCAGGTCCCAAAAAAAAATTCGCCTTCGGCGAAAGTGCCTCCGGCGGCTGGGGCATTCGCCTTCGGCGAAAGTGCCTCGCCACCTCGTTACGCGGAATAATATTTGCATCTGTGCACCTCCACAATCTGGGCCCACGAGCCGCCCCTGGTATGTACATACTGTAAAAGGTAAGTATTTTTGGTTTTATAAAATGTATTTTACAGTGTGGTTTAATGTAGGTATCTTTAGATTGAACCAGGCTAAGAATATCACGTAACGCTTTTTTCTGGAGACAGAAAATTTTGTTGGCAGAAGTAGAGTTCCCCCAGAATTCGATGCCATAGCGCATGTGGGATTCAAAGTTTGCAAAATAAGTCAGTTTAGCTATTTTTGTGTTTGTCTGTATTTTGACTGATTTTAATGAAAAGATTGCTGAGTTTAGCTTTTTTGCTAAATTTAAACAATGTTGGTTCCAATTTAGGTGTTGGTCTATGGTTATGCCTAGGAATCCGGTATTTTCAGCTTGATTGATAATTGCGTTATCTTCGGTATTTTGAATAGTTGTGAGAGCGTGAGCGTTTTGGCTGTGACATGATGACATGACATGATGATGAGCTACGCAACATGTTGCAAGTAGCCTGGCAAGGACACTGAATGAATACTTACAGCTACGGAACATGTTGCAAGTAGCCTGGCAAGTGACACTGTAACGAATGCTTGAACGGACACGAGTGACCGTCACAATGTGTCCAAATGATAACCATCTCCCAACTCATGAAAATATGTTTGTGATGTTTGTGTGTTCCCGAGCTAATTTACTAGAACATTCCACTAGGCTCGTATTTTGTGATGTTTGCATTATAATCAGATTATAAAAATAAGTAGCAGGCAGAAAACAAGTTTTGTGCATTGGTGTGAGCAAAGCACTTGCGATGGACCCACGCTTGATGACCCGTATGGCACATGTTATATTCCTAGCATTGTCTGTTAAGATATAGATTGGGAATGATACAATGAATAAATAGATTTTTCTTATTATAGCAGATGGCCTTGGAGCAGTTTTGAAACGCTCAGCTGACAGGGCAGTGGCACATGGCCGAGATGTTAACACTTATGATTCATTTTTAAAAGTAGTCAAAGAAAAATGCAAAGGTGTTGACATTATACCGATAGAAACAAAAGCTATTGAGGCCAAGGACAAAGCTCTGTCAAAAAGCCAAATTCAGACTTTTCCTGGAACCAATGAAGTACACCAAGATGCATGGAGTCAACTTCACCGTACAATGAGCTTTCGATCCCGTAGCTGCTTCGAGTGCGAGCCTATGGAAGAATGCTTCCACTTCAACTTGGGGCTGCGAAAAAACAAACATGAACATGAACATGATGAAGAGGAAGGTACAGTTGTAATTTGAATTAATTAGTAGTCTTATACTGTGGTTTAAAAGTGTAGGCATGATTACGCTCAAGCTAGATCTTAATACTTAACACCATTTTCCCCCCTAGAACCTGCAGAAACTGCGGAGGGTGGATTTACAATCCTTCGTGTAGGTGAATTTGTTGCTGCCAATTATGAAGGCACCGTCTATCCTGCCCAAGTATTGGAGATAATTGAAAATCAAATTCGCGTGGATAATATGGAACCAACGATTTGCAGCAATTACAAGTGGTCTGCTAAGCCTGATATATATGTATATTTAAGTGCAGAGATTATCAGAAAAATAAGCAATCCGATACCATTAGATGGTCGGTCTCGAGGAAGCTTATTTACTTTCACAGACTTTCTGTAGCGAAGTTAATTAGACCTACTCATAATTTCAGTTCCTATAAAGTAGCCTTTAAAGATATGTTTATTTAGTAAGTATAAGTAATGCAACTTTTCTGTGATGAATTGTTATTTGAATTGATAATTCGAATCAGTTAATTACGTCAATGTATACAGACAGTAGGTTTTAAGCTTAGATAAGAGTGGTGTGTCTTTATAATTCACTGTGTAGGCCTACATTTATAAGTAAAATCAAAAAGACAATAAAAAAACTAATGTAGACTTTAACAATTCATTGCAAAGTTTGCATTATTGAAACATAACATCATTCCCCTAGATGCCCCTGGCTTGTAAAAGTAATAAGTGCTCTTGGAATCCAAAGATATTTGGTTTTGATCTTTGCTGGTAACTTTATTGGAATCCTAGTAGTACAATCATAAAAAATAAGACTTTTAAGCAATATTTAAAATAAATTTAATACAAATGTTTTCTTCTATTTATACGAGAATGACCCATCTATTGATGTATGAAGGTACATGGCATGGCCACATCCATTCATGTAAACTTGATTAGACAAGAGAATAATTGAAAATGATATAATAATAAGGGTCTGTCCATAAATTACATCTACGATTTAAAGTGTCGGTGGTGGTGGTGGTGGGGGGGGGTCATTACATAATTTTTCGTAATTGGTTTTCTGATCTTCAGTTTTCTGCCCCATTCCTTTCGTCTGCTTGTCATCATCGAGTTGCCGAAGCCATCAGTTATTTGAACTTGTTGGTTCCCTTTCGGAAATTGATGGAATGAAATGCCGACATTTTTTCCTGCCGATGTGTAACAACCGGCAGCACAACAATACTCACGACATTTAATGCTCTTTTTGGGAGAAAATTCCATTTTAAGTAATGTCAACCAGCAAGAGACAACGTAAACAGAAGACTGGTGGAAGGGGCGAGGCTGCGGCGAACACCTGGTGGCTTAGTGCCAATTTCTACCGCCAGGTAGCGTCTTCAAGCTTTGCGATCGCGAATCTGCACGCACACAGCAGAGAGCCTCACCTCGCAGTCAGTCTGTTGTTCTTGTCCCAAGCGGACGTGTTTTCCAATAACCACATCAGTCGTTTGTTTATCATTCTTTCCAACAATTTGCATAAGCAGCTTGTTAGAGATATTGGGCGATAATTTGATGGTTGTTCTTTGCTTTTCCCGGATTTAAGGATAGGGATAGTGATTGCTACTAGCATAGAACAATCAACGAAGGGCTCATTACTTATTGTGAAAACAGTTTGTGAAAAGGGACATGCAATAACATGGCGATCTCAAAACTCTGTAAATAGCCACTCGATGGGGACGGTGAGTATAGCCACTGCAATGTACATTACAGGATTGGGCAATTGGGAAGCGCAGCGCTCGAGTACGCAGTCTGGCGAGACAATAATGAACTAGAGTTTAGTTGATCGGAATTGAGAAAATGGCCGTCGCCCAGCTTGTTTCAATGGAGCATATTTCGTCGTCGTCGAAATTTGTTTTTAAATTATAAAAGCATCGGTGTACATTTCGTTTCGCAAAGAAATAGTTTATTTAATATTATGAGTCGTGGAGGTAGAGCATGTTCTGCATTTAAAACGAAGGAAAGTTTTTACTTCTTCCCATGTGACAAACCATTACGTAGGGAATGGATTTGTAAACTAAGAACTGGAAAGGAACTCAGTAAGTGGGCACAAGTATGCAGTTCCCAATTTCAAGAAGAAGACTTCACTTTTTCCAGAACAGGGAAGAAAACTACTAGCCTAGCCAAGGTAGGGTGTCCACTCGTCCCCCGTTTTTTAGGGACCTGTCCCGGTGTCCTAAAAACTGTTCACGGGAAGCTGTTTTGTCCCGTTTTTGTAAATATATCGATTTCATGTGTAGCTTGTGGCTCGTCTGCTGTAAATTTACGGACTCTACGCGTATTCTGTATACACTTTTCTGCTGGCCTTGACTTTGCACGAATGAATGCGTTATCAGCAGGCGGAGTGTAGAGGGGGGTGGGGTTGGTTGACGGCATCAGTAACACAAATTGTCCCGAGCCCCAACGAAGTTGCTGGCATTTTGCAGCCGAGCAACATGATATGTGAATCGTGACCGTTCTTGTCGATCTACTACCTTCCTTCGGTCATCGTCCAGCGATCAGAATGCCGAAACGTAGGTGTAAGTTTACTGACGCCAAAAAACAAGTTTCCGTTCCTAAAACCGGTGTTTTCGGGTGACAAAGTGGAATGCACGATTTGCAAGGCACAATTATGTATCGAGCATGGAGGTAGGTCAGATGTTGTAAATCACATAATAACAATCAAACATAAAATAGGCTAAGCATGGAAAAATTTCACAAAAATCTAAATAAATCTGCCTATTGTATAACAAACTCGACGAGTAGCGGTAGGATTAGCAATAATAAATAGCATATTTAGATTAAATTTAGTTAACAGTTAACCTTATGCCAATAACATAAACATAACTGTGAGTATCACAATAAATAAATACATTAAAATTATTATTTTAATTTGATAATTCACCCAAAACAAACCTTCCTTGGGCCTTGCTAGCTCAGATCGTTGTAAATGATGTCGTAGGAAAAAAAAAACAAAAAAATTAGTATGCTTGCAAGCCTACTTTGCCCGCTTATTTGTAGATTGGATTGGATATTGCTAAGGGGATATTTCACTGAAAATGTCTGAAAACCTAGAGTTTTGCAATTTTTTTTTTTTTTTTTACGTCTATTTTGATATTTATTGACTACATAAATTTATTTTAAGCTGATAAAATGCTTTAAGCATTAAATGAATTTTTTCCTATAGCGCTGCATGCTTTTTTGTCTGTGAAAATCGTTCTGGAATCTCAAGAAACACAATTTTGAAGATTCATAACTTATCATAACTTATCACATAACTAGTGATACTACCATTGAGTATATATTACAATAAAATAATTATCTGTAGTGAATTAAAATATTATAAATAAGTTTTGTAAATCCATTCAAGGTGAACCAGCCATTTGTTGCATTTACATTATGCAATAATTTGACTTTGTACAATGTTATTGATTGACTATTGTATTGTTCTTGACTCAACTCTACGCATGTGGGCTTATATAAAACTGTGGCGTTGTTTAGTAGTGCGAAATACGACTCTCCCCATTTTCGACAGTGACAACATCTGTAATTAATTAACCATCGTTAATTTTAATTAACAACTAGGCTCTATTTACCCGAAAGATATTTAATAGCGTAATATCATTGTTTTACTTCACTAATTTTGCTTCCGCTTACTGGTACAAATAATTATTGTGTATGGCTAAAGTAACTAAGTAATAAGTAAAAAAAGGAATAATAAATTATTTATTCGTGCCACATATTTAAATTTTACTATTTGTACAATATTAAAATTATTTCACAGGGAATATGCTTGCGATCCCGAACCGCGGGAAAACCACAATCTGGACGATGACGAGGCTGTTCACGCTGTCAGTATTACTGACATTATTTTACAGGGACAAGCCAACCCTGAAAATAACTTTTTTCTTCCTCCCCATCAAAGATGTGCCAGTCACAGCCTGAATCTAGTGGCCACAAAAGATGCAGAGAAGGCATTGGCCCCGGACGGAGATAGAATTTACAAAAAAAATTATCGATCTACATTTGCAAAATGCCAGTCTTTGTGGAACAAACAAAATCAGTCGACCAATGCAGCTGATACCGTCAAGAATAAAATAGGGAGGTATTTAATATGCCCCAATGCCACCCGTTGGAATTCAACCTACAACGCCTTAATGTGCTTGTCGAAGATATTCGATGAGAAACAAGAGGCCATCAATACGGTCTGTGACATGCTCGAATTGCCGAGGATTCTTCCAAATGAAGTAACCTTCATAAAGGAGTATTGCTCGGTAACTATTAATTTATTAAACCAATTAGAATGATAACCCGTGTTGTGTGCAACACGAATAACCAAATAGAATAAAGACGTTATTTAGGCCTATAATTAATTTATTAATTTATTTTTGAATAAATACAAATTATTGATTTTAATAGTTAGCGGTTTGGGTAGTATACCAAATTTAATTTACAGGTAATGGGTAATGTTGCGAGTGCTCTCGATCTTCTGCAAGGAGAAAAATACATGTATATGGGGTATTATACAACAACGATAACACGTTTGGTTTCGAAGTTACGCAGCTGCCAAGAACGTCGTCTGCAGTTCTGCTTTCCATTAGTGAACGCTCTTATTGCTGGTATAACTAAAAGGTAAGGAGATCGCGATTTTAGTGAAGAGTGAGAGATTAAGTATTTATTTTATATTCACATGCTAATAAAGTTTACATGGACTATAACTTCGTTTTTAAATAAAATAGATGTAGACTGCTTTCGGCTTCGGGACATTGTGCTGCGTGCGTTCATAGTACAAGTGTAATTATTAATATATTAACACACGCACCTGTGTTGTAGAAATACATTTCAAATACCTGTCACCATCAGCACTCATCGTCTCGAATAGTAATATTTGTATATAAATTATAAAGATTGCATCTCGGCTACACAAAGGCAACAGAATAATTATGTTTTCAACAACCGTCGCGCTGGCTGCTTGAATAGACTAGGACTGGAGGGACTTGGCCATGTGGTTAGGCGAGGCCGATGGCCTCGGTGTTTACTGTTTAGCGAGTGAATGGGGGGGGGGTGTGTGATCTGAACCTTTTCTTAGCTGTCAGACAGGTCAGGTGTAAGTATTCAATTCAAGGTATGCAAACAAATTAAATAGAATATGTACCAGTAATACTGCTGAAAATAGACCTAGCAGAGTTAGTTATCAGTGTTCATTACATTTATAACTGAATAAGATACACGTTAAATAAATAAAATACATTTATTTTGTGTATCTATATTCAACTTCAGGTTTGACAGCGCTTATGAGTCACGGAGATTTTATCAAAACCAAAATTGCGATCCTGACCCAGGCGACTTGAGATACGTGACGCCACGCCGCAGACAGAGCACCCACATTGCACGACGACGAAACAGGGAATCAAATCATAGAAAGTAAGCTACTTCCCTACTGACAGGCAAAAAGCATAAAACAGAGACGGACACAAATTCAATGAACAAAACTTGTCAGTCTGGACAAAACAGACATTAAGCTGACTACATTCAGCAGAAACAGAAGCCAACGCCACGTACTGTGGAGGCCCAACAAGAACACAACGAAGAGCGAAGGCATAACACTGACTGCGAGGCTAGGTAGCTGCTGCGCTAACAGTAGCCCGTGTAGATGCAGTCAAAAGGTGCGGGGCCGCGAGGTCAAATCGATGTTACACTTTAAATTCAGAATCGTATGTATGCTAGTAGCACATGAACTCCAAGATATAAGGTTTTCAATAGAGACCCAAACACAACAACAAAAAACAGCACAGAAACCAGCACCACTATAGTGTGTCAAGCCTCTAATCTCGCACTGAACTGAAGCTAACACTAACCAAAAATAAACTGCACAACCTGTGTGGACAGAATAGACGGAGAACAACACTGAGATTACAAACACTTTACTGAGTAGCAACAAAACCTTCCAGTCTCGACAGAACAGACATTCAATAAAGATAACAGACGTCTAGCTGGAAACATTCAGCAGAAACAGAAGGCAACGCCATGTGCTGTGAAGGCCGAACAAGAGCGGAAAAAAGCACAGCACATAAACCGAGTCAATGCTCACATTCATCTCACATTGATCAGACAGAACCTATCACTTTCTGGACATCAACTCTTCAGGCTGCACGGACCAAACAGACGTAGCGCTTCTTTGACAAGCAGGACAAAATGAAGAGAAAACTAAACCTTTCAGTCAGGACTGAACAGACAACCTTCTGAAGCGGAAAATATTAAGCAGAATGATGGATGAGAACGAGGACACAGCAAAGACTTTAACAAGCAACCCATAAAGCAGCAACAGAAGCTAACTCTATGTACTGTGGAGGCCCAATGAGACCAGAGCGAAGAGCGCGGACAAAACACGTCAGCCTAGGTCAAGAACAACAGACCGACTGCGAGGCGAGGCTCTCTGCTGTGTGCGTGCAGGTAGTAGTCAAAAGGTGCGGGGCGGCGAGGTCATATCGAAGCTGCACTCAAGGTGCATTGTCTTTTTATCAAATCGTGTCGACGACAGTGGCGCATGTGCTTTAAGTTGTGTAATTAATTGGTTGCAGGTAATATATGAAGATATGTAAGTGAGGTTCATCGTGACGACACTATATTGTCGCAGATATAACATTTTCAGGGATTTTTCTTTTACTATGGTCTAACTGTAAAACGGTGCATTTTACCTCAAAAGCAATACTTGTAAATGAATACCGTGGCCATGAAATCGATCACCACTTGGCATTGCCTTGTTTGCATTGCTGTATGAAAATGTTCATAAGTCTACTACTACTTACTTTACTACTACCTTTTTCCTATGCTTTTAACATGGAGTGAGACACTAAGAGCAGTGTACAGGTAGCACAACCCTGGGATATCCTGAGTACTGCCCAAAGAGCAGCACAGAGGCAGAGCGTGGGTTGCCTTGGAGTATCCTCAGTATTACCCAGAAAGGTAATAGCTCCCATTGAGGTAGCTCACAGGCAGACTGTAGGCAAAATGATGGGATATCCTCTGTACTGCCCAGAAAGGTAGCTCCTCCCAGGCAGGAAACTTGTGGGAGCTTGTTCCTCCTGAGAATTACTCTGGGGTTACTTTTATGGGAGGAGAGAGCTCCTGGGGTACTACCTTTCTCCTATACTTTTAACATGGAGTGAGACACTAAGAGCAGTGTACAGGTGGCACAACCCTGGGATATCCTGAGTACTGACCAGAAAGGTAGCTCCCAGGCAGGAAGCTTGTGGGTGGACTGTCGGCAATATGCTTGATTTAAAAGCAATTAATTTTAATTAATTACTTTTAATTCCAATATTGCCCACAGTGCTGTTAAATAGATGTCCTATTGTGTGAAATAAGTAGCAAAAACAAAATAAATTAAAGTTTGTGAAAAGTATTAAAATTTGCTTTAAATTTTGCACATTTTTATCAATTAGACGTGTTATTTGATTCAAAACTTGAATACCAAATATTTGAATTAATAACAATACATAGGGATGCACACGATTATCGATATTATCGATCAATAATCAATAATGGTTATTATTTGATAATCGATAAACAAAATTAATTATCGATTATCGAAACATAAAATAATTCGTCAACAGTGGCACTAACTAAACTCTAAAGATGGAGATTATCTCACGTTGTGTCATGACACTAGAGATTTATGTTTGGAATTGACCTATCAGTTGATAACGGAAGCCAAACACATGACATCGAAGACAGCCAGGCCGTAAACGGAACGTGATTGTTTTGTTTTGACTTACATGTGCCACACTTGAGGTTCCACTTATAGATCGGAACGGGCTTTATTGGTGATTCGATAATGACATTACCATTTTGATAATCGATAATGAAAAAGGTATTGATGTGCATCCCTAACAATAAAGTAATTAATTTACTAATTAATAAAGTAATGAATTATATTTTAAAAAATTGTTAATTTTCATTTTCTATTCTAAAGTATTCATTGGTATTCAAGTTTTGCATCAAATAATAGTCCTAGTTGATACAAATTTGCAAAATTTAAAATATTCACATTTTCAACTTTTGGTTTCAAATATTCTAAACCAATAAATAGGGATTAGTTTTGTAGGGCATACATGTTTACCTAAATCATTTTTAGGAACCCACACAGCCACACTTGCAGAGAGGCATAAGTCACAATGTGACGGCATATGCCGTTATTCGGCAATAGTGAGTACTGTATGTGCTGCCATCAATCATTATAACATATATGCCTATGCACTCTCACCACTTTCTGTTTTGTGCTTGCATTCATGTTTAGTTCATGTGTATGACCATCCCTAAAAGGAAGTTCCGGAAATAGTTAATTGCAATTAAGATGTAGGCTTATAGGCCTATTACATTATGGTTTCCATTTATTTCCATTTTTTGTAATCAATACCTTATCAAAATTTTTCAATCATTTAAAATATTTTATCTTGGTTCGATCTACTGATAAACAATTATGTATAACGATTAATTAAATCTCTCAAATTACGAGCGTTGTGGTAACTATGGATCTGCTGATGTAGATTTAAGGAATGTGCGGTAGGTTCATGCACGCTTTGGAAACGGAACTCTAAGTGGCCTCAGACAAGTTCCCAGCTCCTGCTTGTTAGTCCATAACTCAGTAGTGTTAACAAGGCGGCTTAGAAATGTGAAATATCAACCGAATGCAAGACTTGTACACACTATTCACAATTGCGATTGCAGAGCGATTGCGTCAGGGCCTACAGGGTTGGCTTGGTCGCTGTGATTTACTGTCCCCCACTGAAATTCAGTTATATAATTGAGTGGGTACTCTAAATACGATTTATTTATTTATTCATTATGTTGCACACCAAGAATCAGGTATTGTGAAACAGACAACCATGGAGTTCCGTTGACAAAGCGCGCATAAACCGACTGCACATTCCCTAGTTCTACGTCAGCATATTATCCATAGTTACCGTCCGTAACGCGCATTATAATACATCAATGATACAGTGCACACTTTATACTTCTAATAACAGGCCTACTACCAATAATAATCTGCATCTAAGTAAGTAGATTTATTTAGTTGTCCTCCTTTGTAAATCAGTTTTTTATAACTGAATAGGATAAGATGTTAAATAGGCCTAAATAAATAAAAAATAAAAAATTACCCTTACTGAAATATGAGACGTGATTTTATAGGAATAAAACAACAAATCAAATTTCAGTAAGGGTAGCCTAACTTGAAATCCACGGGCTGAGGCCTATGTCCGTTAGAAAGAAATGTAACCTGCCAACATCACTATTTTCTTAATAATACAACACAAAAATTACAATAGAAAATAATCAATAAAAGAAATACCAAAGTTCATGAAGTTTTTCATTATTTACCAAATAGGGTAGGCCTACCCTAGGCATTTTTTCTTTTTAACTTCTTTGCTTTGCTTCTTTAACTTTACACTACCTACCATCTTCCTAATTTACTACAGTAACGCACGCTACTACCTACTGCGCTAAACAAGCAATATATAGTACACCATTCACAGTCAGTATTGATAGAAATGTGCAAGCACTATATTTCGAGGAGTTTACTGAGCACGACTTATGCCATTTGGGCGTAACAGATAGTCAAAACAACATTGTTTTGTACAGTTGGGATTTGGTTTGGGGAAGGCCAATTGCTTCCCGAGCCTTCTCCCCCTGGATACGCCACTATAGGAGAGGGTGCTACCAAGATAAACATGTTTACATAATATAATTTATTGGTTTCAATCGAAAATAAATCACTCGACAATCAGTATGAATTACTCCACAATCAATAAACTAAACCGATAGTGTTCCGTAGCGAAGTTCAACGGCGACTGCGACTAATGAATGAGCCGCAAACCTTTGTTGCAAGTTGCGACCTGCCGCCACCTGCAGCATGTGGGAGGCGGTGAGTCACCGTATTCCTGTAGAAGGGTTAAAGAATTGCCACGAATCAATTGAAACTGAAGGGCCTTCCTATGTATCTAATTTATCCAATTTAATGACACATGTTTTTTATGTTTAACAATTGAATAAATCCATGAGATTTAAAAAAAAGGTGTTTTAATGGGGGGCTGGAAGGCCTAGGCCCTACCCTGAAACTGGCGCTGATCCCCATACCACCTACCCTAACTTCTGGTACTCCTTCGGTTTTGGGGGGGGGGGGGGTCCAAATGCTTTTTGCGATGTTTTGAGTGCAGAGCGTTGGTGTTGTGAAATACTAGGGAAACGCCAATGTCGTTGTTAAACGAGTGAGTGAGCCATGTGTTGAGTAGGCCTACATTTGAAAAATGTAAACAAATGCTATCGATCTCTTCTGTATGATCCCTGGGCTGTTTCGTGGTGTCGATGATGAGGCACTGCTCGACGTTTCGCCTCTCATGTTGGTGGCTTCTTTCTTGAATCATTCTTGAAGAAGCCACCAACATGGGTGGCGAAACGTCGAGCAGTGCTTCATCATCGACACGACGAAACAGCCCAGGGATAATACAGAATACATCTACGGGTCGTGAAAGTCTACAACATCTCAGAGGCGGCTCTACCATAAGGGCATTGGGGCATGTGCCCCTCCTACACTTCCCGCCAACAATCACTCACATATACAAGTTGAAGACGTCGTGGTACACATTTACATAAAATCAAATAGTTTGTATTTTCAATGTGAGCGCGCACGCGGTAAGGAAACAGCGAACAACGCTTGACTCGAGTGAGCCTTCTACGGGCTAGACGAAGTTGCGCCCAGGGTGCGCCTGCGCAGTCAGTTTTATTCGGAAATAGCCGAATCGTTGCCTCGCAATAAGCGTTGGAACTCCGGCAGGATGGGCATGATTTTAGTCGGCCCAGAGCTGTTGTAAGGAGAACATGTTACGCGCTGCTGCGTTGTGCGGGTAATCGAGGAATTCGCCGTGTCCAAAGAAAGAAGAGTACAACTTATTTACAGGCTCATTTACATGTGCTGCTATTATCTTCTTTTACTTTAAGCAAGGTCGAAAAATATAGATAAATTACCAGTTTTAAATGATAACTGATTTGTGCCCAGGCCCGTATTAACCATTAGGCTAACTAGGCTCTAGCCCAGGGGCACAACTTTGTTTCGCCCTAAAAAAATATTGAAAATATTTTTGTGTTATGAGTATAGTTCTCCCTTGCTCAAATCGCTGTAAAAGCTGTCTTGGAGCTAAATATATGCCAAAAATTTTCGCCTCCGGCGGCTGAGGCTTCGCCCCAGACCCCTTGTAGCCCACGCTAGTCCATTCTAATATATTGTGCCCTGCCTATTTTAAACCTCACGAGCCGCCACTGCAACATCTCATCAAATGCAATCGATATTTTAAAAAATCAATTTTTATTTATTGTAGGTTTAAATCGCAATGGATAGCTAGCTGATTTTGTTATCAGTATTCAGTTCTCAGTAAACTCGTACCGGATGTCTGTTTAAAATTTCAGCGCTATCTGATCAGCGATTCGTCTGTTTTCGACGTAAGCCTACAGACAAGACAGACAGACTCGCAGAATAAGGCCGTTTAAGTTGCATGGAAACACTCAGTCGCTTCGCTCCCTCGTTTAATAATACCAAGTAGGGTGGGAATAAGGGATGACGCGGGGGGACAAGGGGTGGACAGGCCTGTGCTGGTCAGAACCAGCCACAAGCGTATGGGGAGGGGAGGGTTCCCCCACGTCGTGGTCGTCTCCGTCTGTGTCATTATCCGTCCGTGTTGTCATTGTCGTCGCCGTCAGGGAGGTAGTCAAAGGAAAGAGGGGAAAGTCCCCGACGACAAAAAAAATATACTCACAAAACTAGCTCCTTGACAAACTCTTCCATTTAAAATTTACGACAAAAACCGACAGTACACACATGACACAGTAACAGTAGTCAGACAACAGACACGGGGCATAAAATACCCTGGACCCAAGGCTTACCAAGCCCCTCGATCTCGAGTAGGTTGGGCAGCTCTGCAAGGCAGCGTAGATTCTCTCGTAGGCCTACTTATACTACTAGACTCGTAAAAACGGCCGTTCTCAAAGCTACAATTTATAGTGTTAGTATTAGTAGTTTTAGGGCGCTTTTAGTCGCGCCTCCAAGATAAAACAATTTCTATAAGTGTGAGTTACCACCATGTATACTTCTTTCCAAGGGGAGATACGCGAATGGGGAGGGCAGATGTTCCCCCAAGTCGTGGTCGTCTTCGTCTGTGTCATCATCCGTTTGTGTTGTCATTGCCGTCGCCGTCGGGGAGGTAGTCAAAGGGAAGGGGAAAGTTCCCCGACGACGACCCGAGCTCGCCATTGATTTCAGGGAGTGAAACCCCCTAATCACGGGCCAAACCACGAGAAGGTTGCGAGTTGGACTTTGATGCATATTAGTTGCATATTTTTTTTGACCACTTTTTTTCATTCATTTTTCATTGTGAATTATTGTTTATTTACAGAATATGTTGCCTTGGTTCAAGCCGATAGCGATGAGGAAGAAGAAGAAGTCTTTTACTTCCGAGTTCCACATAGTACATATACTAGACATGTACCTAATATACCTGTAGATTGTTGATCGGTAGCATTATACAGGAGGTCGCCGGTTTAAATAAAATAAATAAAATAAATTGTATTTAGAGTCTATCCACTCAGTTATATAACTGATTTTCAGTGGAGGACTTTAAATCAAAGCGACCAAGCCAACCTTGTAGGCCCCGACGCAATCGACGAGTGAGCGATAACCAACCAAGATCGATATTTTTAATAGGAAATATAGCAATCAGTGGTATGGACAGTGCGAACACCCGCGAATCAACGCCAGAATCCACAAGGCCGATTCAGAACAACTCTGAATTTACTATGTGCTTCGTTGCTAGGACGGCTCCAAAGTCACCGTTTACAAACTCCTAAGACACGAACTGATGGACTTAAGTCCAAATCAGAAGTTAAAAAACTTCTGACTAAAGCGGGAATCGAACCCTGGACCTTCTGCATTGGAAGCAGATACGCTAACAACAAGACCAACGATCCACACAATCCATATTCTATCCATAAGACAGAATTTAATCGTTTATTGTAAAACTACACCCGAAGTTCGAATTTCAATATTTTCTGTGCACTGAGAAAATATTTTAGAATTTCGTAATTATTACCATGTATTTTTTTGTTTTTCACAGTGATTTTACCGGAAGAGGACCTAACAGCCGTCCCTGAGTGGGCCCACTGCCGAATTTGATCACTGAGGCGACGTAGGTTCATGTGTATTCCGTGTTGGGCATTTTTGTCTATGTGGCCAGTGTGTCACTATTAATAGCATAAGTGACCAGTGCCCATGGTGTATGCGAATAATATTGTCCATCGTAAGTGTACTTGACGGGAATTAATGCCTAAAACATACTATTAGTAAACTGTGCGAGAGGATGAAGATGAAAGCTTTCGTGAACATGGGAAAAGTTGTCAAAATGACGGGCGTGGAGAAGGTGTGTAGTTTACGAGCAGAAAGAAATGTATTCGGACTGCATGTTGTTTTGTCAGAGAGACACAATATAAACATAGAAGAAGGTCTTTCGCACCCTCTAGGACCTGTGCCATGGTTATTGGCAACAGCCGGCGGATTTCCAGTAAAACAGGCAAGACCAAACACCGTGTCAATCGTGGATGGAAATGCTGTTTTTAAAAGCCTCGTCCGTGTTCCTGACAACATTCAAAGCTTAAAAAATTATTTGATTAGTTGCCTCTACAGTCCATTTTGTAACTGATTTTTATCACAAGGATTCGATAAAAATTGCAGAACGAATGAGAAGAGGCCAAGCAAAAAAGTATATTATAATTGGGCCAATGACAAAAATTCCTGGAGATTGGAAATAATTTCTTTCAAATACGGACAACAAGATACAAATCATCAAAATAATCTTATCACTATAGAAAAGTGAGATGTTTGCATGCCAACTATTGAATCGACAACTGTTTGTGGTATGTGAAGACACACTTCTGATCAATCGCCTACAATAATTGTTGCCAGAAGCCCAGATACTGATGTATTTTTACTTTTGGTTAAGTATGTACACACAGTCAACAATTGTATTTTATTTGATACAGGATCTGGGAACAAACGAAGGCTTATTGACAGAAGTACGGTTGGAAACTTAATTGGTGTGTAGTGGGATAAAGATGTCTTTCAATTTGCCAAATTAGTGCAAAATGTGAAACAAGCGTGAAAATTTGCATACTGACTAATTCGAGTGTGCTGAATCCAAAAATTTATGGCCCCAAGATGAACTCCTAATAATTCTATGAGTAATTAATTTAATTAGATTACTCAATTAAATTAAGATAATCATGATGTTATCAACTCAATATAGTGAAGCAAGGTATGAAATGAAAGAAAATAATGCGTTGAACACTTATGATAGGATAAAAGTGAAATTTTATGAATGTTAATTAATTTAATTGGCTAATTACTACAAAAAATAGAGATGTAAATAAAACTTCTCAATTATGATGAAAATGTTGGTTAATTCGCATTTTTAAAGTAACAAATGTCTTACACTAACAGGAGAGAACTTTGATATCAGTCATTATATAATCTTTCATTAATTACTTAATTATTCAATTAATCAATCAACAGGTTTTGTTCAAAAAACATATAATGTGACATATCAAACCATAGCATTTCTGATATGCAACATTTTAAATTTAAAATAATCTTGATTATTCTTGATAGATTACAAAAACACACAAATACAATTATTGTGTCTAAGTAGGTACTAATTGCCACCTGCCTCGGTTAACTACTGCCGCACAGAAAGTATCTATATCGGCTCTTTTAATAAGGTGAGGGATGAATGGGGAATGACAGACAGCTAAATTTGTTGTATTTGACAAAAGTAATGCATTTCGAATATAGACCCACTTCAGTATGATCCAATTACAAACGTCTCCAAGCCGTCAAAGTGCCGCCTATGCCATTATGCCGCCATACGCGTAGACGGCCCAAGAAATGATTCTCATCGCAC